>CAJUXJ010000264.1:20000-55261 GCA_910589775.1 Avena eriantha
TCCCTCGATCCACTCTCATTTAAACGATGGGATTGGGCCATACCAACCTTCACTTAGTCTTAAGAAAATATTGCTTCATATCTTCAAGGATTGGGAGGAGGTGGCGTAAAAAGGAAGGAAAAAGGAATTCGAAATCCGTCCCTTCCCACAGAATCATCGGGCTTGACTTTCCTTACTTTCCCAACCCCGCTACTGTAAAAAGAACTCTTTTGTTTTGAGACTAGCTAGTCGCTATGGTTTGCGGGAAAACTCTTCTCTCTCTGGTCTCACTTCGAGTCCTTCTAGAAGTAAATAAAGGAAATGCTTATTCAACTACGGCACTGTCGGACAACCGACCGGATTCAAGCCCTAGCGCCTCAACTCGGACGGACTTGTGGAAATCCTCGAAAACTAGTATAAAAAAACTCACCTATCTATAACATAGAAATGTTGCATCCAACCCTGGAACGAGAGGTAAAGAATAGGCTACCATACGAGATGAGACGACTTCATTCTTGGCTTTCATCCCTACGCTTAAGAAAGATAAGGGATTGGATTTCATACCTTTTATTTAGAGCTCCGTCGTTCCGACTGGAAAATGTCACCTTCCACCATACGTAAACCAAACCTCTTTGCTTTCTGGCTTTTCCTTCCTAACAAGGAGGCGGGATTTTGAAGTTCCTTTTTCCTTTTTGCTCTTTTTCTTTGAAAGCTTTTTCCAAATTCTATGGCAGCAAGATTATTTGCTTTTGCTAGAAAAAAGCACGCACAAAAAGCACATTTCTTCCTAGTACTTTGATTTGATTTTTCACCTTGGGTCTTGCCCATAGGAAAGATACGTAGCTCGGTCAGGGCATATCCTAAAGCCATTGCCTCCAGCCAGTAGTAGTGGTAGGTAAGCATCTTAAGTTAGGGGTGAAATTGCTTTTCTGACAAGGAAAGGGATTGTAGGCAAGCCTGTAGAATTTCCTCTTACCTCTTCTCTTCTTTTATTACAGCAGTGGTAGTCTCAATAGTTCCATTTCCAGTGCTTTATAAGCCCATGCAGTTATGAAAAGTGTTAAGTATAGCATCTTTCTTAGGATGTACTTTTTGATCTTCCCTTGCAGTCTATGCTTATTGGTTAGCTAGTGTCATTGGCCTTCGGCTTCTTACCCTTCTGGTTAGGTTAGGCTGACTATATGTCTTGTTTTTTCCATTCTCCTGTAAAGTAAATAAAGCGAGAAAGAAGATCTCTCAAGGACTACGCAAGCTCGTCTATATTGCATCAAGAGCTTCGACTTTGATTGCATTGCCAGCAGCGGATGCTTTCACAGCAAATGAAATACCAATTGCCGTTCTTTTAAGAAGTTCCTTGCCTTACTAATGTAATAGTTACAGAAAGCTCTTCCTTCCCCATCCGCCCTTTTCGGTTTAATTGAATAAGACCGGCCCGAGCCATACTTCTAATTATCGAGGATACACAGATGGCTGCTGCTTTTATTTTCACCTTCGGTTCTTCTTCTTATTTAAGGGATCCAAAGTATCTTCCTCAAAAAGGTCCTTAACCCCTTGACCTAGAATAGAACCAAATTTCGCTATCACCTACGAATCCATCTCATATATTCCATATTATGCCTTTCTCAAAGTCAAAAAGCAAAAGATCCCTTTCTAGCCTCCATCAAGGGAAAACCTTTCATATCTGCGCACAAAAGGCTTCCGGTTGTTTGATCAACCGCTGCCCCTGGCGTGCCAACATAGCTAAGTTAAAGCGCTCAAATTCTCTCAATTTGCTTGACCTTCCAATTTATGTTGAGGGAATGGAATTACATTCTCCCTGGTCTGATTTATAGACCAGCAGTGAAACCGATTCTTGCCCTACGGATGAAGGCCCGAGTTTACGAGGTGAAGCACTCGGAAAGACCAATCGAAAAGAAAGAACATCCACGGAAACTCTATCTTTAGTAGCGAGAACATTGACTCACTCAGAGGCCATTTTCCGATCTTTCTTTGAAGGTGTGAGTGTGAAGCCAACTCTAAAAGTGGGTCTTAGAAGAAACATGCAAAGATAAAAGAAGACGGAGAAAAAAACCCCTTTCTTAAGCAAAGAGGCACGAACGCAACGCTATCTAAAAACGTCCCGCACTTCTGTCAGGGAATAGAATGGAATCCGGGATCAAAGAAAGGGGATGAGTTCAAAAACCACCTAACTAAGCCTATCACACCAAATAGAAAAGAGAAAAAAAGACCAAAACAAGCTGTTGATGAACTCACTCCAATAAAGAAGTTCATATTAGCAGGCAATGCACGCACTTCACTTCAATCCACGGGAAAATTCTTTCGTTCAATGAAAGCGAACTAGCGGGCAGAATTCCTCTGAGTGCAATTCCCAAGCAAGGTCACTCACTTAAGTATGGTACCACGCTTCCCTGTACATATAGAATCCTTCCTTTGCCTGAAACAATTCCACCAACCAAATCAATCCACACGGGTGCTTCATGGCGATGGAGTGAGTGATGCCCATTAAGGGTATCAGGAACGGAGAATAGCTTCCTTAAAAGAGAGTGAAGTTAAGACTATTCTTGGGAATTCCTCGATAAATACATTCTTCTTTCTGTCTTTGATTCAATTCCTTCTTAACGGACTATCCGTAAATCCAACTCCACCCACTCCCCGCTCGTGATATCGCTGCTGCATTGAATTCAATCAATACTGAAAGAAACCTTTCGGAATTACTAAATCCAAGAACCTGAACTCTTTATTTAACCAGCAGGATACCCTTTCTATTGATTAAAGATCTTCGCGGTGGCCTCCACCCTGGTTGAGTTCCGGACAGATGCCTGGATGGCTAACGGGTAATTATATCATCCTTTGCTAGCTTTGGCTTGCTTGGCAGTTTAATATAAATAATGAGTTGATTCCTAATCTGTCTGTATAGTAAGTACTTAGAGGGATAGGTTGGCCCTCCAACTTTGAGTCATATCCGTAAGAAAAGAAATGAATTCAAGTGGTAGATCCATCGACATATGAAGAAGCACTTAACCCGTGCTCAACCGACCCATCTAGCTGTGGGGTCCAAAGATACCATGGGCAGCACCTGGATACGATTCCAACTACAAACTAATGCATAGCGTAGGTCTCCTGCGTGCCTCTAAAAAGGCCGGTTTTCGTGGTCAATAAAATCACAATATCTATCTCTCATAGCCATGAAAGTAGTCATTTTGCATTCTTCATCTGAGGAAAGAAGAGGTCGGTTTAAAAGTCAGTAAAGTCAGCTCAGCCACCTCCTTTGGACGGTTATTTTGGATTCTTCGGATGGCCACTCAAAATAGTAGATTCTAGTATGATATCATTCTTTAAAAGTCTAAAAAGATTCTAGCGGAGACAAACACTACTTGTAATCAAATAATCCAAAAATCTCTTGATACCAGTTTCCATTTCTCGGGAGACGCATGCTTAGAGCTATAAGAAGAATGTATAGCTATATCAGCTTCATTATCGATTCAATGGTACGCATAAGGAGGATTTATGAACCATACGAGTTGACCAATGACTAGTGAATGGAATCTGAATATGATTGCCGTGGTAAGAAGAGCCAAGAAGAAGAGAGGTGGGAGGCAGACTCACTAAGCCATTCGGGCTAGAATCTACACCTGTTCGCTCTTGACTGGGACACCTAGACTTTGGATTGCAATGACTATATCTCTGATAGCCCTACTTCCATTGTTAAGTTCAATTAAAGACTCCCGCGAACTAAGTCCACAGAGTCCTACTCTTTTGAAGATCCACGCATTGAACTAAGGAAATACCCATTCCAATCATCATAGCAGTGGCGAGGTTAATTAGGAAACTAAGACAACTAAGATAGTGGCGGTGCGTGGGGTCTATGGCTTTACCTTCCTAGCCAACGTTAGTCTGGCGTACCTAGCCTTCCGCGGGTTCTTACGCATTCCATTCAGGATTTCACTAACCCGATGCTTCGGAGAGTCTAGAGCAGAAGGAAGATACTACACAGGTTTGAATTGGCAATTTGAATAGAAAAGTTCCCGCGTCAACATCAAATTCAGTCTTTCGGCGTCCCCATTTCATCTTTGCATTCTTACGCTTCTCCCCTTGAAAAAAGGTTTAGAGCCCTTGGGATTTAGGAATCTTTAATAAAAATATCAAATAAGACGTATGTAGATATCCTGTTGTCCAACCATTTCCCTCTGTTAAAGACTACACTTTCTGAGTTAAGGATTTGGATCTGTTTCGTAACCGAGTTCTCGATCTTGATCCACAGAAGGCTTCATTTCATCTTTTTAGAAGAACATAGATCAAATTGTCCCTATATCTAGGAGTACGACCACGTGCCTTCTTAAAGGTTTTGTTCATCGACAGAAGATTTGAAGCCCTCGGACACAGGCTCATTAGGAAAGAATTGACACTTTTGGCCTTCATCGTCAGGCCTAGGCCTTAGGTTTACCTTGCTCTAGCGCAGTCATATCCAAATTCAAGATCAATCGCCTCGAGGAAATCCCTCTGGAGATTCAACATACCCGGAACTGGCAGATACTAAAGACTAAAGTCAATGGCATTCGGTTGGATAATCTACTTCGACTTCGCTATGAGGCTTTTATGATGAGTATAGAAACGGCATCGGCAAGCGCTACGAGCGGGGCCGATGTTGTGGGTGGCCATCGGATTGTTCAGCGTGCCCATGCGGATCCCTACCAATGTCCTTACAAGTTCGACAAACTTCCGGCTTGGGTCAGGATACAAAGTTACCCGGGATGGGCTTGCCCTCTGGATCACGCTGGGTCCTTGCTTGTTCCAACGTCATGCTAGGAATGTATCACGTGCCCATGCAAACCAAAGGAAAGCAGATACAACTATTACAGATCCTAGTCCTATTTCCCATCAGAACATAAGGGAGTGGGCTTCCTTTGTAACAGCTCTGTTCTGGTCGTGGCTCACCTCACTGGACCAACGCTTCTGGTCGGAAGCTGGTCGATCGCCTGGTCGGCAACCGGCACAACACCTTTGCCTGTGGGATTTCTGTTGGTTTTCGTACTATGCGCAATGAAAGTTTCCAAAAAAGGAGAGCTCTAAAAACAGCGTTCTACGGGGAGAATGTGATTTTTGTATACTTTGACCCCATACTGGCATGAAACTGATCGGAAAAAGGACCTCAAAAACACCCATTTATTAGGGGAATGTGAAAATTGATGGTTTTCGCCGCATGAAACTTTCTCTTTTATTGAGCTCAAAAACAGGCAGAGGGAGATCAGAAAAAGGCAGGATCCGACCCTATAGCGGTACGGAATGGGTCATTTCCCTAATAAGAAGGTCTAAATTGGGCCAAAAAAGCGATCAAAGTTATGCCAGCATAGTAGCAAAAGCTGCCTTTTGATCTTTTCGCTTGGGAAAGCGCCAAAAACTGGCTCAATAAAAAGAGTTTTTCCGTCTGACTATATGGCGAAACATTGCAAAGGCTTCCGGAATTCCCAATGCGATGCTGGCGAGACATAATGCTTTATAGAAATGAGCAACGAACGAATAGACTTTAGCTGGATAAGATGGATACAAAAATTGTGAAACAAGCTCTCCTACGCGGGGAGCAACAAAACGTACTATTTCCAATTCCATTCTAGGTATCGTATCCCGCCACTCTGGTCTCAGACAAAGGTGATACTCCGGACGAAAGACGGAAGGTTTTGCGCGTTGGTTGTATCTTTCTAATAGCATACACAAATAGATAAGAAAGTTACGACGATGATAAGGTAAATCAAAGGTTTTGCCTCAACTCATTCCATGAATGTTGTTTCATTCCCCACGCGGCTGAATCCAACTCAGTCTTTATCCTGCCTTGGAGTTCTCTCTCATATTCCTTCCATGAATTCGATTTCTCGGATTTCGAGCTAGCTGCCCTTTTCTTGCTCCTTGCCATTAGCGCAGCCCTTTTCTTTTTCTTAGCTAGCGTAGTTTTTCACCTTAAAAAGAAGGCGCCAGCGCTTTTGTAGTGACCCCTCCGGGGTCCCGGGTTGCTTTGGCGCGCCCCACCCCGTCAGTCCTGTGTTGTACTTGACTTGACTCTCCCCCGCTTGCTGCTTGCTGATCGCTGTGTTCAAAAATGACACGAAGCTGGATATGAGTAGATGTTGTTGGTCGAAAACGTCTTTCATTCACAATGAAACAGAATGGTCTCGCTCGATGCGTCATTTTATGATGTGTATTTTCATATTAAGAGTTCTTAAAAGTTCTCAACTCAAAGCCCAACCGTCAAAAGGATGCTACAATGTTCGAAATTATCAACTTAACATGCCCCCTTACTTCCTTCGTGACCTCCCACTACTTCATCTACCGAAATGATTAGGCAGATCTCCTTTTTTCTAGCATTAAACCTGCTCATGATCCTTAGGCTATAGAGCATGGAGCAGACAGAGAGATGAAAGGACCACCTTCTCCTGCTTGCTTGATCGGAATCTATTCAGCTGAAGTGCTACTTAACTTCACTTAGTAGTTGAAACTCGGAGAGACAGAGAGAGTCCTCTCTCATACTTGCCAATTCCAAGGCAAGGGAATCTTAAGGAACCAACCTTAGTTGCCCCTCGGTAGAGTGAGTCTACTTAGCGAACTGGCAGGACGCGGAGATCGATTGATCAATATGCATATCGAGAGTTGATGGTTGACCGCCGCCCCCCCTTGTCCTGTCCTGGAGGCTCCCCGGCCGGGGAGGCAAAGGGGATTGCTATCGTCACCCTTTCTCCCGGTGTATGTGAAAGAGAAAAAGTGACGCACTTTTTTGATTTGCGGTCCAAAGAACGAGAGTCAGCTTCCTTAAGTCCGTTCTTCCTCAGTAGCTCAGTGGTAGAGCGGTCGGCTGTTAACTGACTGGTCGTAGGTTCGAATCCTACTTGGGGAGATTTGATTCATTCAGAATTCGAATTGATAGTTATAGCTTTTCTTACTAGCGACCCCTGTCCTTCTCCTTTTTCTTTTTCTAAAGACGCAGCAGAATCGTCAAACGGGACATCAAAAGTGGGAAGTTGATTGTAGGATTTCTATTCCTCACTCTCGTATAGGTGAACTTGGTTCGTTCAATGAAAAGGGATAAGAAGGATCCACTGGGAATGAATGGGAAGACTGGGGTAGTAGCCGGAAGGAATTAGTCTCCACTAGCGTAATTCGAAGAACGAACAAGAAAAGGCGTCACTGTTTAGGTAGGAGGATGGATGGATGTGGTCCAATGGCTAAAGCTCTGCCAGCTTCTTGTAGACTGGCAGTCTCCGAGAGGAACCTTCACCCCCCCGGTTAGGCCGGGTGGGATGGTATACTTTTTTTTTTCGCCACAAGTAGGAACTCAGTCCTTGGTAAGACACAAGGGGGGAAGGAAGATCTTCACTCATTCATTAAGTGCCTGCGGTGAGACGCGACCCACAACAAACGAAGGGGGTGGAGGGAGACCGAAGAAGGAACAATTGTCTTGAATGCTACGCTGGGATCAGCAGCTTCCAGTGAAGACAAAATGAGTCGGGCAGGAAGAGGAAGATCGGGCGGGGAAAACGGGGTTCGAACCCGCGACTTCTGGCGTGACAGACCAGCACTCTAACCAACTGAGCTATTTCCCCCTTTCGTAACTACTGTCGATTCAACAGTCACCTACCGGTTACCTTTGTAACTATACCAAACAACAGAATGCCCTTCGCCTTTAGTACTTTTCTTTTTCTTTTGACGACAGTAGAAAGAAATGGCTCTGCTCGCTTAGACTCGGGGCTCCGCGCTCTATCAGCTATCAGTTAGTTGGCGCTAGCGCGCGACTTCAGTTGACAAAAGCGAACAAGATAGCGCTAGCGCCCGCGGAGAACTTTCGTTTGTTCGCCTGGCCTACTGACCTGCCGGTGAAAAAAAAAGAATAAGACGTAGTGAAAAAGTACCAAAACAACTGAAGCCTACATCCCACTACGTCTGGGTTCCCCCTTCCTATGAACCTTGAGTCAATAGGTAGGGTCAACTATACCAAAGTGGAAGGGCCACTATCTAAGCTATTAGTGGGCTGGTTTGAACTATTGATTTACTGAATCGAGTGAAGCTGTGTTGCGTAACATATAGGTCGCCAAGGCCTAGAAGTACAAGTGGTCGCCCTAACGGTCACTCTCAAACTCACTACTTGAGTGACGAAAGTCACTTAGCTTCTTTAATAGGGCTTGCCAAAGAACCCCTCCGGGGCCCCGGGAAGAGGAAGAAGGAGATAGAGCAAAGGTCTCCTCTTTCTGTCCGCTCTTCCCGGCATGTAGAGATTGGGCTTATAGTTTAATTGGTTGAAACGTACCGCTCATAACGGTGATATTGTAGGTTCGAGCCCTACTAAGCCCATCTGACCTGCTTAATCAATGACTCCGGTAGTCACCTGAACCACTCTCTCGGATAGCCCACAGCCTCTCTTCTGGATGCGAAAGAAGATTCTATCAACGTACAAGGTTTGCCTTCTTGTGAGAAGGAGGGTTCTTAATTGTGTTCTCAGTGCAAAGGGAGTCTTTGAGAAGGTTCAGTGAGTCTGAAGAGAGAGAAGATAAGTAGAGCAGTCCGGCAGCTGTTCGGGGGTCAGCTTTGGGATTTGCCTGATCGACCCCTACCAGTGTATTAATATAAAAAAATGAAGATTGACATTCGTCAATTTACCGGATCTATCCTCTTCTACTAACTTTACAAAATGGAAGGGAAAATGTGAAGACCAAAGGTATCAACTACTAAGCATAGTCAATTGCAAATTTTTTTGTTGGTTTGCTTCTCTCCAAGTATGGGAGATTTTCCAATCTTCGAAAGACGCTCGTACTTTCTTGATCTTATGAAGAAGGGGCTTTCCTTAGCTGCGGACTTTGGGATCTTGAGAGTAGACCATGTCTTACGTTAGGGAATCCGAATCAATCCAAATCCTCTGACACTCCTTTTCAGCTGCTATTTGAATACATGTTCAGATGCAAAAGAGCTCGACTTCGAGTATGGTCTTGTTCTTAACTGCTTGAGAGAACGCATATATCCCCTTTGTCTTGCTAAACCTCCACAAGCCTTCCCATGCTCGCTAATTGCACCGTCCGTCTTCATCTTAATCCATTCGTTTCCCGGTGGTCAACACACAATAGAATATGTTTTGTTTTTGATCGGATTGAGACACAAATTTGGCTAGGATGTTCCGCCGATTCTTCCTCTTCTTTCTCTCATAAAACTGGAGATACTAGCTTCTAATCTGCATATTTTAGAAAATCCTTTTCCATTTGGATTTTTGAAAACATTAACTTACCTCTAGAATTCCACTATATATAACGTTGACGTTCCGCCAAAATGTGCCAGAGCGAGTGAAAGGCAAGCCTACCCACGGTGTTAACTTGCCATCCCCAACAAATCTGCTAGCAGCCCATTCGAGTTCCGCTTGGAAACAAGAAGCTCTTCTTTATTTTCGTTTTTTTGCCAGCCAGAGCCAAGCCTATTATAAGAGTTCAACTGCCATATTCGGATGGAGTCCAAATGCTTGCATCTTGGGCTGAAGAATGACCCAATTCCTTAGCTTCCATGCATTAATCATATCCGGGGATGTGGGAATAGGGAGATGCCATCCATCTACACGACACGATAGCTTAAGCAAAGAATAGAGAGAGCTAAGCTAGAATACAAACGCAAAATATATTCCACTAGCGCCATAGACTAGTCTAAAAAAACCTTTTCTTTGTCTGTCAGCGGGAGAGAAAGCAAGCTTACGGTGCTTTGGATGTTAATGTTTTTGTAGGATACTAAGCACCTATATATATATTATATACATTGTTTTATACTCCTCTGTACAAGCGTATAAGAGCTATTATGCTCGATAAAAGGAAGTTTATGAATAAGTAATTCTTTTTTGAATAGCCGGCGGGAGAACTTACTTTTCCGGCTATCATATGAACAATGCCGTCCGCTTTTCTTTTTTGAGTTTCCATGGATCTCTCCGACGAAGTAGCGGAAGCATGAAATGCTATTCACGAATGAGCATTGCTATCTGATTCCTACAAAAGAGATAGGGGAAGCTCACTTTTGTCAAATGGGGCTAGAAAGCATAGAACCCCGTCTTAAATAAACCGGTGAATCCAGAATCAAAGTGAGGAGAACAGGATATGTTATGAGAAGAGTGACGTGGGAATAGATTGCATTTCAAAAAGAATCTATACACTCAATAAGCCAGAACGGGAAGATTCAACTGCAAAAAGAACTGGTACGGTGTGAGAAGAGGCCTATTCTCAATAATGAACAAGATGATGCAGCTCTAGTTGCTGGAGGCAGAGGACGTGGACGCGGCAGGAATAGATCCAGGGGGAGGACGCGAATCAAAAAGGCTATGAGGATCATCAAAATGGAGGTGGAGGGAGATTGTATAACTAAGGATCGAGTAGAGGAAGACGTCAGTCTTTCAGTTGTAGATGATCATTACCGAAAAAGATGTACATTCGAATGAAAAAAGAGGGCCTGTCCGAGAGGAAATAAAGAATATTCATTTGCGGTCCGAACAAGCAACGGATTTTTTAGCGCGAAACTAAGGCGTTAGCGCATCCGTTTTCTTGCTCGGGAACGAGGGGACTCACAAAATTGTCAAAAGCCATCTTTATCTTAACTAACTAAGTATTCTAAAAAATATGTCTATGAGGTATTTTGACTTAATGGGAAGTAGGCATCTCATTCATAGGCAAGAGCAGGCCGGCCTGAAGGCATGAACTGAAGGCAGGCAAGAAGGCATTCAATTTGAAGGATGCGGTGTAGCCTGTGCGGAGTACAGTATCTTTCTTTCTCCAAAAATATATGGGCGATCCTATCCTATTTTTGAAGTCATTTTAGCATTCGAAATTCTTTTCTTTCGCAAGAGCACTCAAACATAGATTGAAGATCTTCAGTTCTTCGGTCGGCAGCCGCAGTCAGTAATAGCAAGCAGCAGGCTGTCCCATACTACTTTTCCTTTGAATGTTCATTCTGGAATTGAATGTCACAAACAAGACTCATACTTCAGACTTTGAACTGCTTGAATCAGGAGCTGTAATCCGCAGCTTTAGAGATAGGGGCGGCAGTCACAGCATTGGCAGCAGTGAGCAGAGGTCAAGAAGAAGAAGCGGTAAGAGCAGTTAGAGAGCAAGCAGCGGCTCATCAAACCTTTCTGTTTCGGTTATTCTGTAACTAATTCAAGTAAGGTACTCAAGCAAGCTTTCCTCCTGAAGACAGAGTTTCGGGTGAGCTAGCAAAGAAAGTCAGCAGTTAACCGGAAATTTAGGTCAAATTAGCATTTCGTAAGTTTTAGTAAGGCCAGTTATGGGAAGCAGGCCATGGAGAAAGAGAGGAATCAATCGTCCAACGCTATGTTAACAAATACGTGAAAGGTTTGATTATTCCATACACTTGAACGCGTTCCTTATCAATAGGTTTCGGAGAGACGAGCAATGATTGCTTGACGATCTTCACTGCATGAGACTAGACTTGACTCAAGCTTCATACGAAAGCATTTACTGAACTAAAGCCGTTGAGCCAAGTCAAGCGAAAGACTTATTCGAAGAAAGCTTTAAGAGAGTTTGTTGTCCCATGCCTTTCTGATGGTGAACCTCCTACAGCTTCTTCCAATTCTGAAACAGGGATTGGCCTGTTGACTTTGCCCTTCCTTTAGACAAAGAGCCCCCCGCCAAAAGACCTCTGCGTGTTGTCATTCAACTCCACACAAGCCTGTCGTTGGGCTACTTGCGTCTTCGGCAGATACAAAGGAGAAGTGACGGTCGGTGAAATAGCCCTCCAACTCGTAGCTCTTCTTGCTTAACGTGAAAACTCTCCTTTCCGATGAAAACGAGAAAGAAAGATGTCAACTACTAAATGTGCTGCTTTGTGAATTTGATACTAGGTAGTTCTCCCCCCCTCGGCAGGCAAGTAGCCTTTGCGACTTACATCTCTGCTACAGGAGGGTATGAACCCCCGGATCTAGGCGAGGTGATGGCGGGGAACTCCAACAGGTTTTGGTTTCCTCCTCACTGATTGATGGAGCCCAAGACTGCTTGACGACTTTCGGTGTGGGGTCAGCTTGAGCCGAGGTCGTCTCGTAACAGGAACAGGAAGAATAGCAAACAAGCACACAAGCAGGAATAGGAATATTGGCTGTCACTATCCTCTGGTTAGCAATCAACTACGGAGCTGGCAACTCACAAGCCAGCAAGTCAACCTCTGTCAGATCTTCGGCCCAGTTTATGAACGAAACTTACTGGGGAGAGCATGCCCTGTCTCAGGCAGTATATCAGTCGTTAACGATCTTACCGGGACACATCCAATTGAAACTAGAATCCCAACCTCTTTGGAAGAAGCTCCAAATAGACTTTATTTCAGAGCGGGGAATCTTCCTACAAACTCAAATGTGTGAAATAAAGGCTATACCTACCTCTGCCTAGAAAAACTGGAGTTTCAGGCACCCTCGTGGGAGACATTGGATGTTGTCAACCGGCCTGAAAATGCTCATAAACAGCTCTTCCCCCTTTGACTTAGTTTTCGCTCTCCTCTGTTTCTAGTAGACTAAGCCTGATCCTACTTTGCGAGTCCAACAGGTCTAGTATTCTTTTCTTTTTCGTCTGAGGGAACGTGGTAGCCCTGATCTAGCTAAGACTTTAGATTCCATTCTATTTCATTCTGATCTCGTTATGAGGAAATAGGTGAGGCGAGGCTAAGACAAGATATGGGACTTCCCGCGCTAAGTTGTTCCAATCTCTGTACTTAAGTAACCGAACTCGAAACTATTCCTACTCGCCAGGTGGCTTTATCAATTTGCGTTTCAAAATAGGCAAAAAAAGGGTGTCAAAAGTAGAAGTATCATATCT
The DNA here is from genome assembly GCA_910589775.1 of Avena eriantha. Classification (NCBI taxonomy): domain Eukaryota; kingdom Viridiplantae; phylum Streptophyta; class Magnoliopsida; order Poales; family Poaceae; genus Avena; species Avena eriantha. The sequence continues at coordinate 32,804 of CAJUXJ010000264.1, forward strand.
TCTTAAGGAGCCCAACTCTAGCTAGAGAATAAGAGGATTAGGTTTTGGCAGGATGCGAGGTGCCAACTTATTAAGCACGAGAGTCGTAAGATCCCGGTTATAGAAGAAGATCCGTTCGAGGGGTTATCGACAGATTCGTCGAGCACAAGTGTGAATCATCAAATTCCATCTACTTGGTGGGAATATTTGATATTTGCTTTCGTTAATGGAGGGAGTGGTAGTTCTTTAGTTAGTGCTGAAGTCCACAGCATTGTTCAATCTTGTTAGCCGTTTCATCATCAAGTGGTTTTGTCAAGGTGTCGGACGCGGTGCAGGGTGACAAGAGGTCGGCTTCTCTCAAGGCTTAGCGAATAGAACTAGCTTGGCCTTTGTGTTTGGATTTAGGTTTAGTAGGTGTGGTGATAAAACCCAGAAATCTATCCACCTGCTTTTGCACCCGAGTACTCCTCATTTTCTGTGTGGTTCAGTATTTGTTTTCCTTTATCTTTGGCACGTGTAATTCCTGTTGGGGATATTGGGTTTTGCTCTTGCGCCTCTTGATTGGTTGTATGATGGCATGTAAGCAGTTTTTTCTACAGGTTAGGTGAGTTGGATTTCACAGGCTGCACGGGTTGCACAATGTTCTTCCTCCCACGGTTTCTTTTTTCGAGGACCTGGCGACAACTCTCTCTGGACGGTCGGGGAACCCCAGTGAAATCAGTAATCAACGCACTCCCACTCCTCTTGCTCCAATTCCCTCTCTTTCCTGCAAAAGCTCCAACTTTTCTGGTCAACAATTCTGCCTTTGTTCTCCTAATCTCTCCATTCACATTTGCACTCCACCCCCTAAAACACTTTCTCATCTGTTGTAAATGTACTCAAAAGGCTCGCTACCTTCTCTAGATACTTGATTGGAAGAGAGGGTAGATGTCAGAGAGTTAAAGCACTTCGCTGGAAGAAGGGTATAATGGAAAGTCAATCAATATTTCATCCTGAACTAAATAGGTCATTTACGACTCAATGGTTTATCAATCAAATACATCAGCATTCCAAAATACTACCCGCTAACGCCCTAACTCTTTGCCTTCTTGACTGCCAGCATCAAGACGAGCGGTTACCTCAGAGCAACCCTAGGAGAAGGAATCCCTGTCTGGTTTTGAATGCCCCATTCTTTCTGCGAGTGGTTGGGTGGCCGAATACACTAAATAGGCCTTGTCAAGCTTTCAGCTAGGCTCCATAGCTCTCTTTGTAGCCAAGGCCAGAAAAAAAGAAGAAGGCGCTCCCCTAAACATTTCTCATAGCTCAAAGGAAGTCGAGCCCCTCCTAGAGCGAATGGACAGACCAAATCAACCAACTCGGTCTTCAAACGTATGCTTACTAAGTGCTGTGAAACCAATGGTGAGGATTGGTCACATAGGTGACCTACAGTTGGGTATATACACAAAAAACCTAAAAACGAGAGGAAAGACTCCATGAATCATGGTGTATGGAGCTCTCATTCCCCGGTCACCAGTCTACGATTGGCAGTACCGCATCGATTGGGAGACATAGAAAGCGATCGTTTACACAAATTGATCCACCCACCGCCTGTGCAAGAGCAAGAGCGTCAAGCTTGGCATGAAAGGCAGTGACGTCAGAAACCTATTTTTGCAAAGGTTACCAGACTTGGGGTTAGCTACACGGAGCATCTCTTTCTTACCCTTCGGGTGGTCACAGGGAAGCTCTCTAATAGATCACTTAAGACAAAGGGAATTAACTACAGCACAGGACTGAAACTTCATAATACTTCCCATTTTCAGGAAGAAGAGCATAATGAACCTAAGACTCTTTGATAAGACTCGCAAGCGGATACCTTAGTTCGGTCATTTAGCACGAACTTCACTGCCGGTACAGGAATGCTTTCTATTTGGGTAATGAAGACAATGCACGCAGGGATCTTTTTAGCCAAATGATCGACCTCTATAAGGATCAAGTGGCTTCAGGAGCTCTAGTGAATTCCCAGCAAGTTATCCCAGATAAAAGAATCATTAACATTGGCTGGGCCATCTTTCCAAGTTGTAAAACTTCAGTTAGATGCTTACTCTTCGCCCTGTGCCTCTAGAGCTGCTGCCGGTGGTATAGTCTGAGATTGCCGTGGAGATCAAAGGATCTATGTATAACCTTGGTTCAAGGTCTGCCTTATGTGCAGAATTATGGGCAGGGACTGAAACAGCTTGATCCACCTTTTTAGGGAATGCCTCATTAATGTGTCAACCCACTCTTTTGTGTAATATGCTGCACGTGAACTATATCTCATATCAAATGCCATTTAAGATAGTTAGAATGTTTTTTAGATATCGAAACACTCCTGGGGACGCCTGACCTTGATGCTCTTGTAGAAAGAACTTGATGTTGATCAGTTTTCTAAGGTGAAAAGAGAGGGCGAAGGAGTACGAGCAGTCGAGCTGTGGACTTGGAAGGGTACTTCGAACTGGGTTAATAGACCTGCCCCCTGGTAAACCCTGAAGGAAGAACACTAGGATAGCGAGGGACCAGAAGCGAGCAAACATAGGAATCAATCTGTCTATGAATGCAAGCACGGAATCCAATCTTATTAACCACGGAAGTCGAACGATCAGGGGAAGGATGGATATGCGTAATATCCAAGTCAAGTATAAGTTGACAAAGGTAAGCGTGAATGCTTTAGGTTCGCTACGATAGTAGTTACTCACTGGGTCAACAAGTCACGGTATAGTTGTTTACAAGGTTGGATCAACTGACTTGAGAAAGAGAATGCGGCTGATCGCCATGAGCGGATACGGATCTGGTTTGGATAGCCCAGCCATCTGGGTTGCCAACTACGGATTCTCGGGTGAATTCGATTCGTAGGTGTTTCTGGTCGTCGCTTCGGTGGTACTGGTCGCGGGACGGGTAGCTCTTAGGTGGTAGGTGCTGGTCGTGGGGGAAAGCCCAGTCACGTGGTACTCCGACTGAAAAGAGGGGAGGAATAGTCTAAGGGGCTAGGTTTGAATCGTTAGTACTAGTAGGAATCGCTTCTTCTACCCTTCTCTTATTTTCATTTCCTGCTTACTATTGAAAGAAAAGCTCATGGAATGCTAGGAGTGCAAATAGTGAGTTGACTGCTATAGTATGTAGTGCTGGACAAGAGAGTATGGTCGAAATAGTGCTTGTTACTCACTCGCTATTTTGGTGCAGGTTTGACTAATTCACTTTCTACGTGCCCTCTTTTCGTAGATTGGAAGGACCCTCGCTAGATATGTTGGTGTAGGGAATTCCTGTTCTCACATATAGATAGTGGGACATGCGTGCTTAGAGATAGTCTCAGGTGTAATCTTTCCAAAAGTAGTAAGTAAAAGACCCAATCTCCTTCTAACAAGACAGGGTATTCACTACTGTAAGGTACTGAGAGAACAGGTACTTAGATCACAGACTTTGACACTTCTTCCTCACTTGAAGAGGAAAAAGATTATTGACTTGCCGGGGAGGGTCATGGACTGGCTGGCACGAAGCTTGCATATCCAAACCTGGCGCTGGCTGGTGAGGCAACAAAGAACCTGTCCTCTCTGATGGACTTCATCAGAAGATTCCTATGGTCTGATTTACCTTTCTTCTTTCCTTGGATCGATATGGTTCATTCCTGGGACTATGCTCTTTCAACGGTTGACAGAAGAGGGGGACGGGCAAGGATGATCAGACTGCTTGGTTCGGTCAACTTGTGGCATAGCTGTATTGGACGCGATACGGTGAATCATAAGAGTCCCTTTTTGCTTTCCGATACTTTCTTGTTAGTTTAACCTGCCACTTTGAGCTTTCCATCAAATACTTAGAGTAAAGCCTTGTTCCATAGTTCTTTATAGCTCTTTCACCTCTTTTAGACTCTTTGCAATGTTTAGTGCGGGGAACTCTACACTATTGTACTCAGATGCTATTCCTTTATCTACACAGATGCTATTCCTTTATCGTCAGAGATGTGGTCAAGCTGTCCTCGTAACTGACCCGGGTTGAAGAGAAAGAGTTGTTTATTTCCTTACGGTTTATTCCCGATAAAAGTGATCTAATTCCTTTCCGATATCAGGATTGGCCTACCTACCTAATGGGCCTACCTATATAGCATAGTCAGTAGTGCATATTCACTGTTTAGTTGGTTATCTTTGTAACGAATGGCATTTTTCCCATTGACTCTCATTTCTGACAGTGTGTACTCCCACATTGATAAAAGAGGCCGCCTTCCTTCCTTTTGGGGGCCGGCCCTCTATTGTAAATAGGGCAGGTAGCATATTGAACACGAATTGTAAGTTCTCGCTCGCCCAACTCTGACTTAAATGATTTTCCTACTCATTCATTTTATTTCTAAAATAAAGATCTACCAATGAGTGCATTACCTGGCATTTCCAACTATCTAGTAGTACATACATACATATTAATTGACTTCGAGCGAGCGGCGAGGATGTGATTCTCCTTGTTAACTAAATACCCAAACGGATAGACCTTATAGAAAGAAGTAGATTTTCCTCATTCCCTTCGTCTTTCATTTTCGAGTGAGTAGCGTCTTCCTTTCTCTTTACACTGTGAATTCCTTTCATGCCCAGACAGAGAGTCTTACCTAGAGTGAGTTTGTTCATTTGCTAGATATGCCTTTTCATTGAGCTGAAGAATGGATTGACTTACTTTCTTTGCTTTGATATAATACTTTGGCATAAAATAATATATGTGGGTGGGACTGTCCCCATTTTTCTTGGACATTGTCGAGCACGAGAGTAGAGATTCGTTCTCCTATTACCCGGGAAAATGCCTATTTGAATCACTTCTTTGATCATTAAGATCCTCTTCCCTTTCACAACCCGATCCGCTATTCCTTAACTGCTATCTTTCCTTGCTTTCCCTCGCTCTACCCAATTAAGGGCAGAGCTCACTCTCCCAACCATCCGGACAGGTATATAATTCTTCTTCCAGGTAAAAAGGTCTCTCTCGTCTGTACTAGTGTCCGATTTCCTAGAATCTAGTTCTGAAGATAGGCTATCCACCTGTCTGCATAAAGAAGAACGACCTTCTAAGCACATTGACAGCTTATCATTTCTCGTACGCTATGACCCTTGGAATCGCTGGATGGCGGGGAGTGGGACGGGTTAGAGATGCAAGGTAGGTAAGTAAAGATACGTCGGGTTATGGCAGCTATATCTCAGAATGGTGTGGAATCTAAAGGTAACTAGGCTTAGGGGAGATTTGTCCAATAGAAGTAAGGACTAGGTGTTTTAGCAGCACTGGTTTATGCATAATAGCTAGGTAAGAAAGCACAGTATTCGAGGGTAAGTAACTAGAACTAATAGAAGAGATGGGATAGTGATATTCCTTTAACCGAGCAAGAAAGAGATGGGATAGCTGATATGAACTGCAAAAGATGGCCCTCATCTTTAGCGTGGATAGGAATAGCTAATCTAATAAGCAAGCACCGGTCAAGTAGAAGCAGAAGCAAGGTAGGTAAAAGATAAGTCACGGATAGAAAAGAAAAGCACTGGTATAATAGGCGGATCGAACTCAAAGCAAGGCATTCAAGTCCAAGAAATTGAGAGCGCGGTGACTACCTGACGAACCCGAAGTTGACTAAAAAGAAGGGGCAATTGTCAATGTCTCACCTCAGGAGCAGAAAGCATACTATGGTGGAAGATCCCATTGAGTTCATTATTGAAGATCTGACCGTCGCTACGAGACTTCAGTTCTAAAATGGACGAGGCTCTACCTAATTGCTAGAAAGTAAGAAAGTATGGGGTCCAAATTGGATAAAGAAGCACTACGCTTTGCAAGGGCGCCAACCACTAGGTTGTAACGACCAGAACAAGATTCAGTTTGTGTTAAGTCCATGGGGCATGGGTATCCTCCTGACTAAAACGATTCAAATCCGTAAGTTCCGCCCTAAGGTGACCAATCTTTTTGATTCTTTCTCAACTGCCTAGTATGTTGTTTCAAGAACACTGGACTGTAACTCTCTTGGCGAGAGAAGAGGAGGACTTATAAGCAGCTTTCCTCCCCAACCACATTAAGCATTTTGATTCCCTTTTAGATTCCAGTGAACGAGAAAGTTTTTGTGACCCTAGGTCTAATTCCGAAGCTTCAGCGGTGGATTCACGAGCCCAATGAGTTGGTCAACGGGATTCGCTTTCAGATTGATCCCCAGTTGAAGGAGGGTCAGAACCCAGAGATAAGAGTTGTTGTAGATAGAGGGATGAGCCTGTCGAATAACAAGAATCAGTCCTCGCATTTCTACTATGAAAGGGAATAAGACTGCTCCTTTGCAGCTTCTCTAACACTTTGTTCTGGTTGATTCACATATCTTTTTTATTTCTAATTAGGAAGACTCTGTCGATGACCGGTAGTTAGACCCATAACTTTGCTTTAGTACCCTTCTTTTTAAGACATGCTGTGACACAAGGGCGGGCTTAGGTGTCTCTGAGGACAAGATATGCGACAGCTTCAAAATGATGTATTGAAGGAAAAAGCCACAAAGTGGGAACAGCCATCTCAAAAGAAGTAAGTTCTTGATCATTTCCATGGGAATGTGATTTTTGCGGTTACGAACTTGAACTTGGCAGTAGCCACGAACTTTTACTACTATTATACGCGTTTTCTGAAGAGCAACATGATACTTTCTGGCTAGAAAGATGTTTCAGTTCGCCAGGTTGTCTCTTGCCTGCTCATGGATTCAGCAGACAGTTCAAAAGGTTGCAGACCAGGATAGCCTCAGATCAAAACCTAAATGTGCCAGGATCATAGAAGCAAGGGCAATAAGTATGAATGAATTTGAGCTGTTGCTAATAACTCTGCCACCTGAATACTTGATTCATTAAGGTCGTCACCCTCCGGAAGTCTCTATCGTTTTCTTTGTTTGTCTGTTAAGCTTCACAGGGCCTAAATCAAACTCCAATCGCTGCTACCACTCACGACGACACCGAGATCTTCGACTTAGCTCCCACAGGTCATCCACCCGGGGCGGAAGATAACGAAAGGGAGACAAAGTCCTAACTAAATCAACACACAATAACCTCAACCTTCTACCCATTCCATCCATCATATCAGTCGAGTCGAGGAGATTCGTTCTTATCTATAGATAAGGCAAGAGAGAACTTATGACCTCGCGGATGGAGAGGGATTCGAACCCCCGGTATTCCTATCAATACTTCGGTTTTCAAGACCGACTCTTTCAACCGCTCAGACATCCATCCCTGCGCTCGCCCGCCCTATCTATCTGCGCGCTTGCAGGTAGGGGCAACTCTATGTGATTCGCTACGCTTGCTTGCGCCCCACCCCGTAAGCTGACTCTATTGCCTAGCGGTTAGCGACACTTTTCCGGTAGTACGAATCGCTACGCTTCGCTTCTTTCTATATGATAATATGCACCGTCGGTTGCTGCGCTCCCTGCGGGTAATAGCAAGAGAGTGAAGAACGAACGATCCTCAAAAAAGTCAGCAGTGAATGAGTCCGACTCGAGTTCGTGAGTCAAAGGCGTGGCAAGAGAGCGAGTTCGACTCGCGAACGATCCGCAAGTGAAGGACCGATCCTTTAACGCCAGTACTGTTGCGAGACTGGTACTTGGCGGCTCACGAGCAACATATAGACTAAGGTTGCCCATCACTCCCTCGCTCCTTTTTGAAGGCCCACCGCTCCCCCTTTCTTTAAGTATCTATCCCGGCTTGCATTTTGGGGCGAGTACTACAGTTCCTCCATAATCACACAGAACGCCCAGCTTCGCAGAGCTGCTCTCTCCCCAGTCCACAGCAAGGTGTGGAATCTGGATCTACTGTGTGTTCTGACTCTATTGGATCAAGTCAGATACTAAGCCTTCTACTACTACTTAGGAGAGAAAATGCTATATTTCAGAGATTGGACTCTATTACTGTGTTTTTTCAGGGCTGTCCCCTAAAAGGTTCCCTGGATCCATTCTGACCTAAATGGATGAATGAAGAAGGGGGCGAGCAGATACGACGGCCACACACACTTCTTTTTAGCCGAATAAAGCCGGATCTACTACACGGCTAGGATCAGAGAAAGATTGAGAAAGCAAGATCAAACCTACTCTACTGTCGATTCAAAAGGTAAACAGCCCCCGAAGACTTTATCAATGAATGGATCAAAGAAGGAGGCTCTATCTAAGTCATCGTATATAAGGGAAGAAGCCCGCCCCTGATCGAAGAATGAAGAAGCTAGCCCGGGTAGACTTTAAGAGCTCTTGCTCTGCCTATCCGTCTCGCTCCGTCTTGGAGGTCATAGAAAGATACGAAGGGCCTACTCTTTTCATTAAAGCCCTACTCTTAATAATAGTGAAAGCCCCCTTCTCTTACCTACTTTGACTCATATCTTCGGTATACCTCAATACAAGACAAGCACTGGAAAGGATATTCAATAAAAACCGGGCTATCGCCCTATCTAAGCGGGTTTCCCCTCTCCTCTACGGGAGTCCTCTTTTCATTTCTGTTCCTGTGTCTATCGCTATCGCCCTATTCTCTCTCAATTAAATGAGGGGGAGTACCTTTTCTTTAGCTTCCAACATGAAAGATTGACCCCCTAAAGTGCCAGATATGCAAGTTTGATGAAGGACTACTTACTTAGCTTAGCTAAAGACTCAAAAAAAAGTGGACTTCAGGAACTGACCTAAGAATAGCTCTCTCTCTAATACTCTTGCAAAGAATTGGATAAGTGGAAAAATGCTAAAATGCCTTTCATTTCTCTTATAGGGTCTTTCTTTGTCCTACTTATAGTATCTTTCCTCCAGCCTATCGAAACTCGTGTTTTTATTAACCAACAACACATGCACTTTGTTAGAACTAAAGAAAAGGTTATTCAATCCACTAGTGCAACTGAAGTGAAGGAATTATCTATTCTGAACCTCCACAAGAAAGAGCTCATAACCACTGCTTTTGAACAGCTCTCCTCAACTGAAGGCGCACTACTGTTACTATCAGTCTAGTCTCTCGAGGGCACTCTTTCGATCTCGAACAAACTGACTTCTTTTGCCGGAAGAGAGATATTCAGAAAACCCGATTTCCAGTCCTGTCTTAAGAACCCGACTCCAAAGAAAGAAAAAAGAAAAGCGGACTAAAAGAGAACAACAAAAGAGAGATCACTTTCGACGATTGAACAGCACTTTTATATCCAGATTGGAACTGGACTTGAACCTTCATATCCAGATTTCACTCCACTTTCACTTTCATATCAGGAACGTCGACTTGCACTTTCAATAGTGAATTATTCATTCAATAGTATTCACATAGGCCAAGAAAGACGAATAAGACCTTTCACTCCCTATTTCACGTATAATCGAGAGACTCAGAATATCAGTGCCTTGGGTAAATGCCTACCAAAGGGAGAAGATTACCGAACTTTTTTCTGTCCTCTTCGCTTCCTAAAATATTTAGGGAAAAGGCCTAGTCGGCCACCGCTTGCTAACGACGGAAGGCATCGTCAATGAAAGGGTCCTCGCGTGGGACTTAGTTGGAAAGGTAGGTGTTCGGCATGTCCCTTGCTTGCGAACTTATTTAGTAGGGCGGGTAGCTTTGGAGATCCCATTTTTGACGTTTACCGTTGTCCCCAGACTTCACTCTTTCAACACTTGTCTACTTTCGAAATAGTCAGGCGGGTCCCTGTCCCTGTCTCCAAGTGTGTGATCCACCGATTCACTGAGTGGGTCTTTCTTACCGCAGTTTTCCCTATCTCTTAAAGCCCTATCAGACTTCCGATCCATCCCTTGTTTGCCGATTGAGGAAAGCCTTATATGGTCTCAAACAAGCACCCAGAGCGTCGGTTTGCAAAATGAAAGATGGCCATGGTGAATGTTAATGATTCAGACAGAGCTCGTGTGATCATTCTTTGTTTGTTCGTTATACGGCTTATGGTATGGTTATTTTTTTTTTCTATGTTTATAACATTCTAAAAGCTGGCATTGTGAAATGGGAATTTGCTTTCTTTTTTCACACCTTCAGAAACAGTTCTGAATGAAAGATCTTGGTGACTTGAGGTACTTTATCGGTATTGAGGAATAGAATCCCTATTGTGGGTACATAGATCATGAGCCAACAGAAGCCCTTGAGTTGATTTGCTCGATTTACCGCCACATACTACTTACTAAACGGACTCTACTTTAGGGGTCGGGTCTCGATCCGAGTTGTTTAGCGAATGACTCAACCAATACATCTCTACTTCGAGGTGTAAATCAATTCCACTCTTTACCCTATCCCTGTCTTAATGAAAGAATCGCATTTTCTACTTTGACCTTGCGAGCACCCACTCCAAACAGGGAGGGCGAACTCTTATCTCCCCGATCTCCAGGACCGCAAAATAGATGGCATTTTCTGTCTTCTTAGCCGACGTAAGACCTTCATCCGGCAGCAAAAAGCTTTCCCTTGGAGCAGCTCAAACGTCTTCTGGGTATGAAGAAGCAGGAGTGCACCACATGGAGGAGAACCCAACTCGCCTTTTTATGCCAAGTCACTGGACCGGCGAAACTGATTCCTCCGAGGTTGAGCTTTCAAAGCGGGATCGTTCCAACGCGCCCACGCCTTACTGCTTATTCAGGGGCGGGCGAAAACTCCTATGGAACCATTCGACATTCATAGCCTTTCAATCCTATTCGGATCTTGCAAGACTGGAATAGGAAACGAAAGTCATCCTGAAAGATGCTAGGAGCTTCTTCCCCGCATATCCATCCTAAGCTGAAACATTACGGGCAGCTACATCTAGGCTTATAGTAAGCGATTCAAACTCTCTCTTTAGTGGACACACACGACATGATAAATGTGATGGAAGGCTGGAGACATCGCTCCATCGGGCATTAGACAGAAGCCAGTGGTATCCAGAGTGTGCTACCCCGGCTGGACCAAAAAGGGATTAATACTACTTCAAAGTCGAAAATCCGGTAACCATGACCGCCCTAAAACGAAGCGAACAGAACTACACTTCAAAACGGAGTCAGTTAGAAAATGGGTGAGATAGCTCAGTTGGTAAGAAATCGCATAGGACTCAAAACTTTTGAAAAACGATTGAAAAGATAACTAAAACATACATCAGATCAGCTATATTTGAAATAAGAAATTGCTTATTAAAACATTAATCTGCCATTGAATTAGAAAAGGTGGAACGAAGTGACACGACAATATTCTTTTGAGCGTATGTCGCTAAGCGAGTGAAGATCCCATCTATTATCTACAGCTGGGTTTAGTCGTTCAATAAAGGTTATAGGGCCTGTCCGTCCGGTGTACGTACCATCCTTAGGTCTACTACTTTCAAGTACGGGTTCGTTCAAAACTAAGTTTTCCGAGGCTATCGATTCGTACCTGCTACCGAAGTTTTATTTGCTTGCTTTTCTAGTACACGGTATACTTTCCAGATAGATACACGTTAAGGACATGAAAAATATTGATCTGGACCTACAGTAGCCACTTGTAAGAGCTGGTTTTGAACCCACTGAGGTACGATCTACGATCAAAGTACCATGAATCTGCTTATAATCCACTTGACGGCCTACTCAAAAGCTGTCTTCTTTCCTTCGTTCGGTGTATCCACCCGATCAATCGGGAATCCCATGGCAGGGAGGAGGGGGAGCTTTGTTAGGAATATTCCCCGCTTCCACTTCTATATTATGGCATAAAGTGCATTGTACCAAACTATCTGTGGTATGCTTTGCTTCTATTGAAGATCTCTTCCAAAGCATAACGATAGAAGGCAGCTATCTCGAAAGGTACCAAACGCCGCAGGGGGTCTTTCTTTCTTCCCTTATGTTGAATCGACTTCCTTGTCTCTTTCTAGAAAGTCAGCAGCTGGCCCAAGGTGACCTACTGGGAAATGAAAAACAATTGGTTCAATCGGGTACTTATAAGCCGAACGGAGTTCTCTCTCATATTGTTATGTTTACCTGGAATGCCATAAGCCTGCTCTCAAGGAACAACTCGAATCACTGCTGACGCGGGACTTGCTTTCGCACGGGGAGTTGGATAAATTACCCTCTTGTGGGTACGGCGATAGATAGCAATAGCAACGGATTGATTATGATTATGATTAAGTAGACTGACTGTTGGATGAGCTCCAAGAGGTGATGAGCCTGATGAGTCAACCAAAGGGAGTGGGCCCTTTAAACCCCTAGGGCGTAAGCATTTCTGCCTATCCAAAATAAGAGGTAAAGTCAATCTTGAATGCGGTTAGTACCTATTAGTATTAGATACAGAATCCTATTTGCTTTGAGCGCCCCTATCCTATATTCTCTCTATCTATAGATAGAGAAAGACATGCTCGATATGAATTGGGACAAAGAAGAAAGTCAAAAGCAGGAGGTAGGTCCGTGGTTTCAAGTTGAGTAGTGAGTGGTTCCTTGAGGGGAGTCGGCAGAAACCTTTACTCATTTGATTTCCTCCCAAAAGAAGGAGGGGCAAGGCTGATGTGGTAGGCGCCAAGAAAGATACCATTCAATTAGGCACCAGGTACTATCCATCACACTTAGAGTTGGTATTTATTGTTTGATTCGAATCCCTGCTTACCAAACAGTTGTCATAACAGATTTGAATGACGATATCCAATTATGAAATGGCTAGAGGAGGCACAGAGATAAGACAGAACAGATGGTAAGGTGGGGGACCCATACCTTTATTCTATTACCGTGAATCACTCCAAAGGTTCACAGGCACTAGCTCCCGCTAAGAAGAATCTGGCAGTTCAACATCGGTCATGTCAGAAACCTAAGATTCGTGAATAAAGTGATACTAGTTCGATCAGCCGAATTCCTCTCATTTCTTGCTTAAAAGTGGCTACTTCTTGTTTCTTCTTGTTCTTCTGATGAACCGGTCGTTCCCTCCACTTCCGCTTCCGCTGCGTAACCTTCACTCTCAGATTGTAAACGATATCAAAAGATGGGACTAATCCTGTTTGATCTTACTATCACGAGAAGAATTAAGTGGTTCAGCGGTTCAGTCACCGGTTCTGGTATTCCATTTTGAATATGGATAGGAATGAAAGTAGGATAAAACGAGATTGAGTTGACTCTTTCATCGAGGAAGTTAGCTGAGGCAATAGATTTACTCAATAAGTTAAGTAAGAAGTCACTTCTTTCTTGACTCTTTAGCCCTTGACATATGAACAACAAAACATGTCCTTAACGGGACTGATTCCAAGGCATCTCGTACTAAAAAATGTGTTAACCGGACTCCGGAAACTTCCAGGAAAAAACTTCTCGATGAAAATCGATGCAAAATCATTCCAAGCGAGAAAATGGCTTGCGCGCTAACGCGCGAACGCCTTTCGAGTAACCCAGCAAACGGCTTTCGAGTAACAAAGGCCAGACGCAACAGATCTTCAAATTCACCATGAAAAAGACTCTTTTTCTAAGTTATACCTGTGGTGTTCCCGGTATAGCATCCAGGGCTCTTACGAAGTAGTTGGTTAAGATGTCAGCTAGGGAGTTGTTCTTGTTAGAATTTCTTTAGTGCAAGCGAAGCGGTTTGATCCCGGTAGCCAACTGGACTTGGCGTAGGGATGACTTGCCTAGTGAGATAACATGAATTACTGAGTGACGGCTACCTCCGCTCATTAGTGGAAACTTTTTCTTCTTATTGTTATCACCGTAAAACTACTTGTTCAATAGTCCATACCGTAAACAAATCACAAGTCGTAATGGTATAAGCCTGGCATTTGAGAATTAAGTTATTGCACTTATTTTTCATCCCATTTTCATCTTTAAATCGATTTGAAGGTGATCAGCGACTTTCCATTTAGTTCTATTCCTTCTGTGCGTTACGTTCATTATGCTGTTTCCAAAACCTATCACTTATACCAGTGCAGATCTGATTTATGTGCATCCCTCGCTGTGACTACTATTCTTGTGTACAAACCTATGGTGGATAAACCTCTATGGTGCATGCATATCTGTTTCGCCTAACTTGTCTTAGTCATTCCCACATTGAATCGAAACTCTCAATGCCCATTGAGTCATCATATCTCGACTGAGCGGAACCAATCCAATAGGATAATCAATATGTTCTACTATTCCCTATATACCTCAGCTTGTTCGATTGAGCCGATACCGAGCCCTTTGATTTGATCCTGTGAGTGACGTTACGAGCAGAAGCCTCGACAAGTTGAATCCGGTACCGAAACAAGGATGACATTATTGAATATATTCTTCTTTCCTGTGCTTTGCCTTTCCCGTTTTCCGTACCTTTCGTAGTAGTTACTCGCCACTAGAAACAGGATTCTAGAATTCAAACTAAAAGCAAAGGTATCGCTAATTCCATTTCAGTGGAAATATAGGGCTCCTACTGATTTCGTTTTGCTGAATCTCAACCGATGTATCTCGTCCGCAGGGATGGATCAAGGGACTACCTTCTATTTGGCACAAGGTCTGTTTTAATAGGACAATCTAGCCTATTTGTCACTTTACCCGCCTTTCGAGCCTTCAAGAGGTAGGCAAAACCAGCTCTTTGTTACTCGGAAGCCGTTACGCATCTGTTTTCTCGCTGCAAGCGAAGCATTAGAGATAGATTAGGAATTCAAGTAGGCGATCGATCGAAGCTTAATGGCTGAGCATCGATTCCTTCCTTCGGTCCGAGGCCGCAGGTATCTATTTTAGGAACAGGGAATCAAAGATCCCTCCTAGGCCTGTGAGGATCCTCTGCAATAGGTGCATCATGAACAGCAATATTTTCCTTTTCTGATGAATCACCTGAACCAATAACATGCTCCACCTGAACACTTGATTTCTGCTCACTCTCAACATCTCCATTCTTCAGATGCGTAGGCAAGCTAGAGCTATTAGTACGTACGAATCGGTGAATCCATAATAGGTGCTCAATCATGCAATTCAAAGAAATGGTTTACTTTTCAAGTCAAATAAGAAGAATTTATCACACATGGTTTCCGAGCTGGTGCGTGCGGATCCCTTCTCGCACTACAGCCCAAAAGAGCAGGATCCCCTTTCTTTTACTGAGATAGATAAAAGGCTCAACGAAAACACCATCGATTACAGCAACCAGAACAGATGCGCCAACTGCTATACCAAAATCTTATTTTCAATACCCAACCGTAAAATCCGATCGAGCTCTTTCTTACTGGAGATGCTGAGACGCTGGATTGATTTTGTATATAGTGGGGATTGGATCCCCATGTTGAGATGGGTCTGGCTACTCGTCCGGGCCAACGATAGGATATCTTTTTTGAAGTAGCATCACATGAGTTCGGTATCCTTATTATTACCCTAAAGTGGAAGCTGAAGCAAGGATATGAGGAAGAAATAGAGAAAGAGCGGATACACTGGATGCTGCAGATGGCAAGTATGCTATTTAACATAAATAAATGCCTGCACGCTGTAGCTGAAATGGCGGATTAACCTATTCGATATCGCCAAACCAAAGTCTAAAGCACATTAGTAGCGGCAGAGCCGTCATACTTAATACAGACAGAGCGAAAAAATCGCAGATTTTAAGCGAATTCGTTCAATGCTTCTCCGGACTAACTCAACCTTAACCGTACTATCTTCAAATCCAGGGTCAGGTATTTTGGAAAGTACAAGTACAAGTTTATTCCGGACCAATTGATGGGTCCGACTGACCTAGAGACATGGTACACATGGACCCTTTTTGAATAGTTGACAGCCCTCTTCCTCCGTCATTTCGAAGGCGTTGGGCATAGTTTACAAAATCAGAAAGGGGAGAACGCGTTGTAAAGCCTCTTTTTGGGTCTGTCTGCCGTCCTTTTCGAGGTGGGCAAAGAGCAAGACATGAAATAACAAGATCTTTTGGATAACGAAGTCATCTCAAGGGCTTAGCAACCAGCTCTGAACCATCATAGGTTGTTGACTACATAGATGGAGGATTGCACCTAGATGCCCGACTTCGTATCCCACCCTCTCCTGCTGATCCCTTTATGCGTACCTGAAGCCTGATCGTTTTTCTCGTAGACCGCCCCTGATGTGACCCGTTAGCCCATATCTAATACTTAGTAAAGCCCTTCCCTACCATTATAGTAGGTAGCTAGGAACATCAATAGGGAAAGCAAGAAGCCTTAGAGAGCTTCCAGGCAAGGAAAGGAAGGGAAGCTAGGTCCCTAAGGGCAATCACTCAGAGAACAAATCAAACTATTCAATTCAAAGAACTAACAGCTGCAGTCCCAAGGAACGAATTGGTTGAGGCACTCTCACTCAGATAGGCTTCTCCCCTAGCTTGAGGAAGAAAGAAAAGCAGCTCCTCAAGCAGTGCCAGATGATGAGAAAATAGCGGCGCATCCTTCTTTTTCAAAGTGACCAAACGGGACTTTTAAGCATAGTCTCAGATGCCTTATTTTAGAGTTAGGATCTCCTTCTCACTCCAAAGTATGGTTGGTGTATACTCGGCCTTTCCCACTGTAGTTTGGAGCTCACCCTTTATTTACACCGACCCAATTGGAAATGTAATTTGATAAGAAAGAAATCAAGCGACTGTCCGCTATAAATAAATGCTTTTGCTTTCTATCCAGCAGCTGATGCTTTATGCAGTAAAGAAGGAAATTCTTGGAGTTAGCACGATACTGAGGTCTCTGGAGCGAGTGACGGATTATCTCTTTTGGAACATTAGAGGTTGTGGACTGCACTCATAGCTCCTCTATTTATCAAGGATCTATGCTTCCTGTTTGCACTCTTTCTAGGCTGTCTTCCAATGCGATAGAGAAGCAGGCAGTGAACGGATTCATCCTGCAAAAGTGGCTTAACTAAGAGCTCTGGCTAGTCCTTGCTTCATGAGGTACATACTTCTTCCGGTCTGCTCTGTTGCCGAGCTTTCATTCTCGGACACCTACATTCCCAACAGACTAGGGCAAATACATGAAGTCGGAATGATTCCCACACCTGGATGGAATGCTCCGCCAAAGTAAACCTAAACAATGAATTGAAGGAACGGCATCGATTTCACGTGTTGGTTGCCCAACCCAATAAGTCGTTTTTGAATGATTCGCGTTAGCCAGGAGTTAGTCTATTTCAATGAAGTAACCAACCAAAAGAGAGTGTTAGGTCTGGGCTACAAAATCTTCCTAGAAAAACTGGAAAGAAAAGAACAAGCTGGTAACGAGTTCCGGTAGAAACTAGAGGATTTGTCGAAGTAGCAGTGGAAGCTAAGCAAGTAAAGCAATCAAATCCGTAGTAAATCCTCTCTTTTTCACTAGTTCCATGGGATCTATAACGAACGGATCTGCCTGTTAAACTACTTGTGTAGTCCTAACTTGGTAAACAGATTCCAGGTCAACCGGCTTCACTTATCGCC
Organism: Avena eriantha; assembly: GCA_910589775.1. NCBI lineage: Eukaryota > Viridiplantae > Streptophyta > Magnoliopsida > Poales > Poaceae > Avena > Avena eriantha. The sequence continues at coordinate 50,044 of CAJUXJ010000264.1, forward strand.
TTACTAAAATGGTAAAAGAAGAGTACTCGCTCTTTAGGTTCAATGCAGCGTGTAAATACCTCTAGCCCTAGGGTCCTCGGCTTCGATTCTTTCCAACAACGGTACGGTTGACTTTCGAACAACGGCCACGGTGTAGGTTCCTACTCGATTGATCGGCTTCCTTTAGCTTTGTTACGGCATGTGTAGAACCATTCGTAGTAGCGTACGTTCCCTACGTTAATTGATAGCGCTAGGTGATCATCGACAGCTTGGGCTAGGCCACGGCTCGACACATCCTCCGATAGTCCCTTTGATCGGCTTAAAACCAATACGAATTGCTCCTATGATTCCCAGCGCTTTTATCCAATGCCCCACGAATGAAAGAAATAAATCAATGAAATAGTTGTAGGCTCCTTCCATAGTAGTAGACGGCTGTAGTTCCGAGATATCCTTCCCTTCCTTTTCAATTAATAGCTCGGATTCGTATCCTCGGGCAAGGGTGGTCCAATTAAAGTAAATTCCATTGCATTCGAAGGAACCCTATTGTGTGGAGCCAAGGGGCCATATCATGGAAAATACCGTCACAGCTTTGCTTTGTATCATATCAGTTCGAAAGGGCGGCTTTTTTTGCTTGGGTATTACGAAGGAGAGGACATCGCATATCTCTTTTTTGACCCACTTGAATGGCTCTCTTGCGCACATGATCAATCTGATCATCTCCCCGACCTCTGGCTCCACGCCTACCGGCGGTTCTGAGTCTTCTTGGTCACATCTCTGTGGAACCACTAAACTTGTTATTGTACAAGAACGGCTGAGGTGTTATGCCGGATTGTATAACAGACCAACCCAAACTAGAACGTTTCCGTTGATATTAACTAACGCTGTAGAAGGGGGAAGAGTGGCGGCATTCACAGGTTTCAATATTTCCACTTACTAATGGATGAAGAATGTGCTCGTCCAGAATAAGTGTTAGGAAGGGGGAGCGCGCTCTGAAAAACGATTATTTATATAGAAGTTCAAGAACCGACTCCGTATGTTTACTCTGTCCTAAAGCCAATAAACTAACAACATCTTTATGTTCTCGTTCAGGTAGACGCCGTTCTCTTTTTTCTTTTATTAGAAAAGTCTAGGTTACTCCGTTCTGTACAATCTTTCTATATTATGCACCTAAATCTTTGTTAATCAACAAGGAAGGAGACGAAACCCCGAGTTATGTCGTAAGGGCCGCCCCCTTTCGAGCGCACGACCTACCGAATCATTATCAACTTTGTGAGAGGGTCGACCATGGATTCACTTCAAGGGTCTTGGTTTCCTCTTCTTCATATAAAGCCATTGCTGCTGTCTGCACATTGATTGCCTTCTCTGAGTGTGTGCTTCAGGATGATGCACATGCTTTGAATCCTTGTCTTGCAGTACTTCAGTAAAGCTACCCCATTTTAATAAGATAGGGATTCGGGATATCAGCATTTTTCAGTAGTAAATGGCAAGCTGCAGCAGAATCAGATTCGAGTATAGCATCATTCAGTTGGAGTTCTGAAATCATCTGGATCCCCTTTGCTATTGCCAAAATCTCTGCTGCTCAGTTTCTTCCCTTGTAGAGGTAGCCTCCCCCATCCATATATGTACGAGTGAGAGATGTCTTCCGTCCCGGAGAACCCTCTTCTCTCCCTCCTTAGTAAAAGTGAGACTAGGTAGAGGAGGTTGAAAATAAGGCCTACCGTCTATATGGGACTAGTCATCAAAAAAGCAACCTATATCGACGTAAAGAGAGCTAGGGTGAAGTGGACTATTAGATCCCCGGCTTACCATTAGAAAGAAAGCTTAGCCTTAGACGTCAATGTGTTAAGCATATAGGAGAAAGTCAGTAAGAAGTTCTGAAACTCCAGCATTTAGGCCCGGATAGAATGGGTCCTCAAGCTTAGAATCATTTGGCCTAACCTTTAATACTCGTCAGCATCTTTGAATCCGGGTCGTACTAAAGGCAGGTAGACCGAACACACGGCACCTGTCCCAATGACTGGTACACTGACGGTGGCTTATTGGTTCCTTCCTCCCTTCCATCCTCAAGTCTTACTTTCCTTGACGCCTTAGTTTACTTGATGCCCGATTCATTCCTCCCTATATTCAATCTCTCGAGCCATATTCTAGAGTCAGGTTTTACATTACTTGCCTTTCCTTACTTCTTTACTTCACTAGCCTTACTGGACATACCATACATACTGGACTGACTGGGCTTAGCAACTAGTTATGTCCCTATTGGACAAATCTCCCCTACACCGTAACCGTAACCGGATTACATTCATTCAAGTTGGCAATCCCCTGATCTTTGCTTCCGGTGTGCGATCCGAATTGACATATAATGACCGTAGTTAGCAGGCAATGGCCAAGGTCAGTGCATCTCGAACTAGTGGTCCCTATATCTAAACTATCTAATACAACTATGGAATGCGCTTTGAATTGCACTTCTGCTCGTAACCACTACGAACCGGAAAGGAAGGAAGCTGCTTTAGAGGAGGGATGCCGTCAAAGGGGTATGCCGGATTTGGGCTTTGCTAAAGATACCGGTTCAATATGTCATTTCCGAAACCGAGGACCAGGAGGACAACTCAAGCACCAAAGACAAAGGTATCGCTCGTAAAAGGAGCTCGCATCGTAGTACTCGCTCTTTAGGTTCAATGCAGCGTGTAAATACCTCTAGCCCTAGGGAAGGGGGCGTGCCGTTCCCAATGGTTGAATTGCTTCTTGTCTGCTTTGCCGAGGAGAGCGCTCGCTACCCGATCCCCTAAGCTAATGTAGTTCCCAGGTTGCCTACTAGATACCGTTTACGGCTATATCCGTGTAGGAAGCGAGGAAAGAAGATAATTGATAGTTTGCCAAAACCACGTAAAAGAAATGAGATTGAACATATTTCAATTCAACAAATTATGATTGTTTCATTATCAAATGCAAGGGATGTGGGACCAGGTTCTATTATTGGAGTTAAGCGGTGTAGGAGCCGTGCCGTTCCTGTGTATTAGCTCGTTGTTAGCAGCCCCGAAGGGCCGTAAAGGGGGTAAAAGAAGAGAAATATTTCTCGGAAGCTGCTCTTCGCCTGTGGGGGAACTTGCTCTTTTCTTTTGTTTGAAAATGCAACCTATGCTGAAAAAAAAAATAAAAAACCAAAAAGTCAAGAGGTGGATCAGTTGATCCTTTTCTCGATTGAATGCGCTTTCTATCTATCTATACCGGTACCAGGAAAGCAGAAATAAGCAGTGAGCACCAAGAAATTCCTGTTTCAAGTCAGTACGAATGTGATACGAAAAATCCTCTTCCATTCTTTCGGCTTGACTGATGGGAATGTTCGCTACTGCTTCGGCGTCCCATCTCATACATATGTTCTCTGACCACCTCCATATTCCCACGGCCTGGTTGCAGCATGGATAAGATCCGACACAAACATAGGTGGATCATTGGACCGCGGGCACAGCGGCGTCATTTTAAAGGTGCCTCGGATCCAGTTTTACGGTCCAGATCCTAGTGTCGCTCCCCGTAACCAATCCTCCGAATTCAAAACCTTGCTTCATAACATCACGCCCTTCACCATATTCCTCCCAAATCTGCGATGGTCGGTTTCCTAACTATGCTCTTAGGAACTCTTCATCAGGGAAAATCCATTTCCGCAACCCTTGCGCTCAAAACTTCGGGTTCTTAGCAGCATCTCCAACCAGCTTGTCCTTCAAACGAAGCAACTGTTCACCCTAAGGCTCACTTCTGGCACGTCTTCAAATCAATAACCTAGCTTACCTCCGCTGGCCGGTGATTGACTCAGTTGGTAGCCAATCATCTGTTACTTGTGCATTTGGGCATTCTAAGGCGAGATTGACTAACCAATAGGATTTATATCCATAGTTCATGTACATATACATAATCAAAAAGGGGAGACCTACGAGAACTTCCATAGTTGTAGTGAAATCAGGCGTGGACAAATAAAAACAAGTGCCCTACAATGCATGACTTGCATGCGAAGATGTGCCTCGACCTGTCAATCGGATATTCCGGAAGAGAATTCGGAGGTCAAGTAAAGACGTGAGAGCTCGGACCTCCTGTCAGAAATGGGAGAGGCTCCCTGGAGCTCCGGGTCAGAACGGACCGACCCGGAGGAAACTAAGGCGTACTGAGGCTATACCCGTGCCGTGTACGATTAAGAAAGGCCATATCGTTCGAAGCACTCATTCTAGGTAATCCGTTTTTTCTTTACTTGCCGCCTGAATAAGTATCAAAACAAACCTGCTTCTATTAGTTGATTTTCCTCCGCCGGGCGAAGACAGAAGTTTAGAAAAGGATCCGGGTTTCGGACCCATTGCTATAAATCAAGGGGCATACGGTTCGATCATGTGTACGATGGTGAGCGCTATCCACACCGTGTCATCATCGACCATCGGTATAACCATACCAACTAGTAGCATTCCATGAATAGATAGGAAGCTGGCTCGGAGCGAAATTTATCTCCCAACGACACATTTGGGCACAGGTACAGTCATTGCTCAGCCGTCCGGTAAACGCAATTCGGTGGGCAAGTACCGGCAAGTCTCCTCTGCCCATAAGATCTTTCGCAGAGAAGCACCAGCAAACCACTTGGAGGCAGCTGGGGTCAATAGGGTTGGGTTGACTTCTGGTAAAATAAGCCAGAAAAGTATCACCCGCACGGAGATAGCCAGGGAAAAGATGCCTTCAAGGCTGTCGCACGGAGTCACCCTCATTTGTTGCCAGCTGACTTGCTTTCTCCAGCTTCAAAATGGGGCACAGGAGCAGCACATGGCCAAATGGCCAAAGAAGAAGCGCTTGGTGGACGAGCGCCCACATCTGTTCCTTAACTCTCTGTATCTGCCCTTTTTATATCAAACATTCCGAATTGAGCTCTACTACCCGGCCTTTCGATAGGAAGGATGGAATCTTATCTTACACGAGAGCCTCTTTCCAAGCCCTCCTGCAATCTGATAGGATTCGGAGTCTCCTGTACTGCCTTCATTCACTGCCAAGCTCTAGTAAATATCTGATGGAGTAAGTTATGGATCGTGGGCTTTTCCATCTCTGCTTACGGCAATACTCTGCTTCTTTTTAGCTGAGACAAGGGCCCCTCCTAGAAGGTATTTTTTGTTGGTGGGAGCGCTTTGCGCGAGAAGTGATAGCTATGGCTTAACAAGCATCACTGTTCGCACAAGCGCTGGTATCTTTATGTGTCCCGTGAGAAAGAGAAATA
>CAJUXJ010000265.1:0-23523 GCA_910589775.1 Avena eriantha
GGTCCACCAATGTCATTGCATGTCTGCTCCTTTCATGAACCACAGTTATAGTCATTGCATGTCTGTTCATTTCACAAACCACATATCACCAGTGTCATTGCATGTGTGTCCTTCTCACAAACCACACATGGATCCACCAGTGTGATTGCATGTGTGTCCTTTTCACAGAGCACGTATCGATCCACCGGTGTCATTGCATGTGTGTTCTTCTCACAGACCACACATGGATCCACCGGTGTCATCGCATGTCTGCTCTTTTCATGAACCACAGTTAGAGTCATTGCATGTGTGTTCTTCCTACATACCATATATGGATCCACCAGTGCCATTGCATGTGTGTTCTTCTCACAGACCACATAAGGATCCACCAGTGTCTTTGCATGTGTGTTCCTCTCATAGACTACACATGGATCCACCGGTGTCATCGCATGTCTGCTCTTTTCATGAACCACAGTTAGAGTCATTGCATGTGTGTTCTTCTCATGAACCACAGCTAGAGTCATTGGATGTGTGTTCTTCTCACAAACCATATCATGAACCACACCCAGTGTCATTGCATGTGTGTTCTTCTCATTAACCACACATGGATTCACCAGTGTCATTGCATGTCTGCTCTTTTCATGAACCACAGTTAGAGTCATTGCATGTCTGGTCTTTTCACAAAGCACATATGGATCCACTTGTGTCATCGCATGTCTGCTCTTTTCATGAACAACAGTTAGAGTCATTGCATGTGTGTTCTTCTCATGAACCACAGCTAGAGTCATTGCATCCATGTTCTTCTCACAAACCATATCATGAACCACAACCAGTGTCATTGCATGTGTGTTCTTCTCATTAACCACAGTTAGAGTCATTGCATGTGTGTTCTTCTCACAAACCAAAGATGGATCCACCAGTGTCATTGGATGTATGTTCTTCTCACAGACCACGTATGGTTCCACCGGTGTCATTGCATGTGTGTTCTTCTCACAGACCATGTAAGGATCCACCGATGTCATTGCATGTGTGTTCTTCCCATGAATCACACCTACTGTCATTGCATGTTTGTTATTTTCACAAACCACATATGGATCTAGTGTCATTGCATGTGTGTTCCTCTCATAAACCACACATGGATCCACCAGTGTCATTGCATGTGTGTTCTTTTCATGAACCACACATGGATCCACTAGTGTCATTGCATGTGTGTCCTTCTCACAGACCACATAGGGATCCACCAGTGTCAGTTCATGTGTGTTCTTCTCACACACCACGTAAGGATCCACCGGTGTCATTGCATGTGTGTTCCTCTCATAGACCACACATGGATCCACCGGTGTCATCGCATGTCTGCTCTTTTCATGAACCACACCCAGTGTCATTGCATGTATATTCTTCTGATTAACCACACATGGATCCACCAGTGTCATTGCATGTCTGCTCTTTTCATGAACCACTGTTAGAGTCATTGCATGTCTGTTCCTTTCACAAACCACATATCACCAGTGTCATTGCATGTGTGTTCTTCTCACAGACCACACATGGATCCACCAGTGTCATTGCATGTGTGTCCTTCTCACACACCACACATGGATCCACCAGTGTCATTGCATGTGTGTCCTTATCACAGACCACATATGGATCCACCGGTGTCATTGCATGTGTGTTCTTCTCACATACCACATAAGGATCCAGTTAGAGTTATTGAATGTGTGTTCCTCTCATAGACCACACATGGATCCACCGGTGTCATCGCATGTCTGCTCGTTTCATGAACCACAGTTAGAGTCATTGCATGTGTGTTCTTCTGATGAACCACAGCTAGAGTCATTGCATGGGTGTTCTTCTCACAAACTATATCATGAACCACACCCAGTGACATTGCATGTGTGTTCTTCTCATTAACCACAGATGGATCCACCATTGTCATTGCATGTGTGTTCTTCCCATGAACCACATATAGTGTCATTGCATGTATGTTCTTTTCACAAACGACATATGGATCTAGTGTTATTGCATGTGTGTTACTCTCATAAACCACACATGGATCCACCAGTGTCATTGCATGTGTGTTCTTTTCATGAACCACACATGGATCCACCAGTGTCATTGCATGTGTGTCCTTCTCACAGACCACATATGGATCCACCAGTGCCATTGCATGTGTGTTCTTCTCACAGACCACGTAAGGATCCACTAGTGTCATTGCATGTGTGTTCCTCTTATAGACCACACATGGATCCACCGGTGTCATCGCATGTCTGCTCTTTTGATGAACCACAGTTAGAGTCATTGCATGTGTGTTCTTCTCACGAACCACAACTAGAGTCGTTGCATGTGTGTTCTTCTCAAAATCCATATCATGAACCACACCCAGTGTCATTGCATGTGTGTTCTTCTCATGAACCACACATGGAACCACTAGTGTCATTGCATGTCTGCTCGTTTCATGAACCACAGTTAGAGTCATTGCATGTCTGTTCTTTTCACAAAGCACATATGGATCCACCGGTGTTATCGCATGTCTGCTCTTTTCAAGAATAACAGTTAGAGTCATTGCATGTGTGTTCTTCTAATGAACAACAGCTAGAGTCATTGCATGTGCGTTTTTCTCACAAACCATATGATGAACCACACCCAGTGTCATTGCATGTGTGTTCTTCTCATTAACCACAGTTAGAGTCATTGCATGTGTGTTCCTCTCACAAACCAAAGATGGATCCACGAGTGGCATTGCATGCGTGTTATTCTCACAGACTACGTATGGTTCCACCAGTGTCATTGCATGTGTGTTCTTCTCACAGACCACGTAAGGATCCACCGATGTCATTGCATGTGTGTTCTTTTCACAGACCACATATCCACTAGTGTCACTGCATGTGTGTTCTTTTCACAGACCACGTAAGGATCCACGGGTGGCATTGCATGTGTGTTCCTCTCATAGACCACACATGGATCCACCGGTCTCATCACATGTCTGCTCTTTTCATGAACCACAGTTAGAGTCATTGCGTGTGTGTTCTTCTCATGAACCATAGCTAGAGTCATTGCATGTGTGTTCTTCTCACAAAGCATATCATGAACCACACCCAGTGTCATTGCATGTGTGTTCTTCTCATTAACAACACATGGATCCACCAGTGTCATTGCATGTGTGTTCTTCCCATGAACCACACCTAGTGTCATTGCATGTCTGTTCTTTTCACAAACCACATATGGATCGAGTGTCATTGCATGTGTGATCCTTTCATAAACCACACATGGATCCACCAGTGTCATTGCATGTGTGTCCTTCTCATAGACCATATAAGGGTCCACCAGTGTCATTGCATGTGTGTTCTTCTCATAGACCACGTAAGGATCCACCGGTGTCATTGCACGTGTGTTCCTCTCATAGACCACACATGGATCCACCGGTGTCATCGCATGTCTCCTCTTTTCATGAACCACAGTTAGAGTCATTGCATGTGTGTTCTTCTCATGAACCACACCTAGAGTCATTGCATGTTTGTTCTTCTCATAAACCATATCATGAACCACACCTAGTGTCATTGCATGTGTGTTCTTCTCATTAACCACACATGGGTCCACCAATGTCATTGCATGTCTGCTCCTTTCATGAACCACAGTTATAGTCATTGCATGTCTGTTCATTTCACAAACCACATATCACCAGTGTCATTGCATGTGTGTCCTTCTCACAAACAACACATGGATCTACTAGTGTGATTGCATGTGTGTCCTTTTCACAGAGCACGTATCGATCCACCGGTGTCATTGCATGTGTGTTCTTCTCACAGACCACACATGGATCCACCGGTGTCATCGCATGTCTGCTCTTTTCATGAACCACAGTTAGAGTCATTGCATGTGTGTTCTTCCTACATACCATATATGGATCCACCAGTGCCATTGCATGTGTGTTCTTCTCACAGACCACATAAGGATCCACCACTGTCTTTGCATGTGTGTTCCTCTCATAGACTACACATGGATCCACCGGTGTCATCGCATGTCTGCTCTTTTCATGAACCACAGTTAGAGTCATTGCATGTGTGTTCTTCTCATGAACCACAGCTAGAGTCATTGGATGTGTGTTCTTCTCACAAACCATATCATGAACCACACCCAGTGTCATTGCATGTGTGTTCTTCTCATTAACCACACATGGATTCACCAGTGTCATTGCATGTCTGCTCTTTTCATGAACCACAGTTAGAGTCATTGCATGTCTGGTCTTTTCACAAAGCACATATGGATCCACTTGTGTCATCGCATGTCTGCTCTTTTCATGAACAACAGTTAGAGTCATTGCATGTGTGTTCTTCTCATGAACCACAGCTAGAGTCATTGCATCCATGTTCTTCTCACAAACCATATCATGAACCACAACCAGTGTCATTGCATGTGTGTTCTTCTCATTAACCACAGTTAGAGTCATTGCATGTGTGTTCTTCTCACAAACCAAAGATGGATCCACCAGTGTCATTGGATGTATGTTCTTCTCACAGACCACGTATGGTTCCACCGGTGTCATTGCATGTGTGTTCTTCTCACAGACCATGTAAGGATCCACCGATGTCATTGCATGTGTGTTCTTCCCATGAATCACACCTAGTGTCATTGCATGTTTGTTATTTTCACAAACCACATATGGATCTAGTGTCATTGCATGTGTGTTCCTCTCATAAACCACACATGGATCCACCAGTGTCATTGCATGTGTGTTCTTTTCATGAACCACACATGGATCCACTAGTGTCATTGCATGTGTGTCCTTCTCACAGACCACATAGGGATCCACCAGTGTCAGTTCATGTGTGTTCTTCTCACACACCACGTAAGGATCCACCGGTGTCATTGCATGTGTGTTCCTCTCATAGACCACACATGGATCCACCGGTGTCATCGCATGTCTGCTCTTTTCATGAACCACACCCAGTGTCATTGCATGTATATTCTTCTGATTAACCACACATGGATCCACCAGTGTCATTGCATGTCTGCTCTTTTCATGAACCACTGTTAGAGTCATTGCATGTCTGTTCCTTTCACAAACCACATATCACCAGTGTCATTGCATGTGTGTTCTTCTCACAGACCACACATGGATCCACCAGTGTCATTGCATGTGTGTCCTTCTCACACACCACACATGGATCCACCAGTGTCATTGCAGGTGTGTCCTTATCACAGACCACATATGGATCCACCGGTGTCATTGCATGTGTGTTCTTCTCACATACCACATAAGGATCCAGTTAGAGTTATTGAATGTGTGTTCCTCTCATAGACCACACATGGATCCACCGGTGTCATCGCATGTCTGCTCTTTTCATGAACCACAGTTAGAGTCATTGCATGTATGTTCTTCTCATGAACGACAACTAGAGTCATTGCATGTGTGTTCTTCTCACAAACCATATCATGAACCACACCCAGTGTCATTGCATGTGTGTTCTTCTCATAACCACACATGGATCCACCAATGTCATTGCATATCTGCTCTTTCCATGAACCATAGTTAGAGTCATTGCATGTCTGTTATTTTTAGAAACCACATATGGATCCACCGGTGTCATCGCATGTCTGCTCTTTTCATGAACCACAGTTAGTGTCATTGCATGTGTCTTCTTCTCATGAACCATAGCTAGAGTCATTGCATGTGCGTTCTTCTCACAAACCATATAATGAACTACACCCAGTGTCATTGCATGTGTGTTCTTCTTATTAACCACATTTAGAGTCATTCATGTGTGTTCTTCTCACAAACCACAGATGGATCCACCAGTGTCATTGCATGTGTGTTATTCTCACAGACCACGTATGGATCCACCGGTGTCATTGCATGTGTGTTCTTCTCACAGACCACGTAAGGATCCACCGGTGTCATTGCATGTGTGTTCTTTTCACAGACCACATATCCACCAGTGTCATTGCATGTGTGTTCTTTTCACGGACCACGTAAGGATCCACGGGTGTCATTGCATGTGTCTTCTTCTCACAAACCATATCATGAACCACACCCAGTGTCATTGCATGTGTCTTCTTCTCATTAACCACACATGGATCCACCAGTGTCATTGCATGTGTGTTCTTTTCATGAACCACACAAGGATCCACCAGTGTCATTGCATGTGTGTCCTTCTCACAGACCACATATGGATCCACCATTGTCATTGCATGTGTGTTATTCTCATAGACCACATAAGGATCCACCGGTGTCATTGCATGTGTGTTCCTCTCATAGACGACACATGGGTCCACCGGTGTGATCACATGTCTGCTCTTTTCATGAACCATAGTTAGAGTCATTGCGTGTGTGTTCTTCTCATGAACCATAGCTAGAGTCATTGCATGTGTGTTCTTCTCACAAACCATATCATTAACCACACCCAGTGTCATTGCATGTGTGTTCTTCTCATTAACCACACATGGATCCACCAGTGTCATTGCATGTGTGTTCATCCCATGAACCACACCTAGTGTCATTGCATGTCTGTTCTTTTCACAAACCACATACGGATCCAGTGTTATTGCATGTGTGTTCCTATCATAAACCACACATGGATCCACCAGTGTCATTACATGTGTGTTCTTTTCATGAACCACACATGGATCCACCAGTGTCATTGCATGTGTGTCCTTCTCACAGACTACATATGGATCCACCAGTGTCATTGCATGTCTGTGCTTCTCACAGACCACGTAAGGATCCACCGGTGTTCATGAGAAGAACACACATGCAAAGACAACTAGAGTCATTGCATGTGTGTTCTTCTCACAAACCATATCATGAACCACACCCAGTGTCATTGCATGTGCGTTCTACTCATTAACCACACATGGATCCACTAGTGTCATTGCATGTCTGCTCTTTTCATGAACCACAGTTAGAGTCATTGCATGTCTGTTCTTTTCAGAAACAACAAATGGATCCACCGGTGTCATCGCATGTCTGCTCTTTTCATGAACCACAATTAGTGTCTTTGCATGTGTCTTCTTCTCATGAACCATAGCAGAGTCATTGCATGTGCGTTCTTCTCACAAACCATATCATTAACCACACCCAGTGTCATTGCATGTGTGTTCTTCTCATTAACCACAGTTAGAGTCATTGCATGTGTGTTCTTCTCACAAACCACAGATGGATCCACTAGTGTCATTGCATGTGTGTTATTCTCACAGACCACGTATAGATCCACCGGTGTCATTGCATGTGTGTTCTTCTCACAGACCACGTAAGGATCCACCAGTCTCATTGCATTAGTGTTCTTTTCACAGGCCACATATCCACCAGTGTCATTGCATGTGTGTTCTTTTCATAGACCACATATGGATCCGCGGGTGTCATTGCATGTGTGTTCCTCTCATAGACCACACATGGATCCACCGGTGTGATCACATGTCTGCTCTTTTCATTAACCACAGTTCGAGTCATTGCATGTGTGTTCTTCTCATGAACCACAGCTAGAGTCATTGCATGTGTGTTCTTCTCACAAACCATATCATGAACCACACATAGTGTCATTGCATGTGGGTTCTTCTCATTAACCACACATGGATCCACTAGTGTCATTGCATGTGTGTTCTTCCCATGAACCACACCTAGTGTCATTGCATGTCTGTTCTTTTCACAAACCACATATGGATCCAATGTCATTGCATGTGTGTTTCTCTAATAAACCACACATGGATCCAACAGCGTCATTGCATGTGTGTTCTTTTCATGAACCACACATGGATCCACCCGTGTCATTGCATGTGTGTCCTTCTCACAGACCACGGATGTATCCACCAGTGTCATTGCATGTGTGTTCTTCTCACAGACCACGTAAGGATCAACCGGTGTCGTTGCATGTGTGTTCCTCTCATATACCACACATGGATCCACCGATGTCATCGCATGTCTGGTCTTTTCATGAACCACTTTTAGGATCATTGCATGTGTGATCTTCTCATGAACCACAGCTAGAGTCATTGTATGTGTGTTATTCTCACAAACCGTATCATGTACCACACCCAGTGTCATTGCATGTGTGTTCTTCTCATTAACCACAGATGGATCCACCAGTGTCATTGCATGTTTGCTCTTTTCATGAACCACAGTTAGAGTCATCGCATGTCTGTTCTTTTCACAAAACACATATCACCAGTGTCATTGCATGTGTGTTCTTCCCACAGACCACACATGGATCCACCATTGTCATTGCATATGTGTCCTTCCCATGAACCACACAAGCATCCACCAGTATCATTGCATGTGTGCCCTTCTCACACACAACATACGGATCCACCAGTGTCATTGCATGTGTGTTCTTCTCACAGACCACATAAGGATCCAGTTAGAGTCATTGCATGTGTGTTCCTCTCATACACCACACATGGATCCAACGGTGTCATCGCATGTCTGCTCTTTTCATGAACCATAGTTGGAGTCATTGCATGTGTGTCTTCTCATGAACCACAGCTAGAGTCATTGCATGTGTGTTCTTCTCACAAACCATATCATGAACCACACCCAGTGTCATTGCATGTGTATTATTCTCATTAACCACACATGGATCCACCATTGTCATTGCATGTGTGTTCTTCCCATGAACCACACCTAGTGTCATTGCATGTGTGTTCTTTTCAAAAACCACATATGGATCTAGTGTCATTGCATGTGTGTTCTTCCCACAGACCACACACGGATCCACCAGTGTCATTGCATGTGTGTCCTTCCCATGAACCACACATGAATGCACCAGTGGCATTGCATGTGTGTCCTTCTCACGGACCACATATGGATCCACCAGTGTCATTGCATGTGTGTTCTTCTCATAGACCACGTAAGGATCCAGTTAGAGTCATTGCATGTGTGTTCCTCTCACAGACCACACATGGATCCACCGGTGTCATCGCATGTCTGGTCTTTTCATGAACCACAGTTAGAGTCATTGCATGTGTATTCTTCTCATGAACCACAGCTAGAGTCATTGCATGTGTGTTCTTCTCACAAACCATATCATGAACTACACCCAATGTCGTTGCATGTGGGTTCTTCTCATTAACCACACATCGATCCACCAGTGTCATTGCATGTCCGCTCTTCTCATGAACCACAGTTAGAGTCATTGCATGTCTGTTCCTTTCATAAACCACATATCACCAGTGTCATTGCATATGTGTTCTTCTCACACACCACACATGGATCCACCAGTGTCATTGCATGTGTGTCCTTCTCACAAACCACAGATGGATCCACCAGTGTCATTGCATGTGTGTTCTTTTCAGAGACCACGTATGGATCCACCGGTGTCATTTCATGTGTGTTCTTCTCACAGACCATGTAAGGATCCATCGGTGTCATTACATGTGTGTTCCTCTCATAGACCACAGATGCATCCACCGGCGTCATCGCATGTCTGCTCTTTCATGAATCGAAGTTAGAGTCATTGCATGTGTGTTCTTCTCATGAACCACAGCTAGAGTCATTGCATGTGTGTTCTTCTCACAAACCATACCATGAACCACACCAAGTGTCAATGCATGTGTGTTCTTCTCATTAACCACACATGGATCCACCAGTGTCATTGCATGTCTACTCTTTTCATGAACCACAGTTAGAGTCATTGCATGTCTGTTCTTTTCACAACCACATATGGATCCACTGATGTCCTCGCATGTCTGTTCTTTTCATGAACCACAGTTAGAGTCATTGCATGTGTTTTCTTCTCATGAACCACAACTACAGTCCTTGCATGTGTGTTCTTCTCACAAACCATATGATGAACCACACCCAGTGTCATTGCATGTGTGTTCTTCTCATTAACCACAGTTAGAGTCATTGCATGTGTGTTGTTCTCACAAACCACAGATGGATCCACCAGTGTCATTGCATGTGTGTTCTTCTCACATACCACGTATGGATCCACCGGTATCATTGCATGTGTGTTCTTCTCACAGACCACGTAAGGATCCACCAGTGTCATTGCATGTGTGTTCTTTTCACAAACCACATATCCACCAGTGTCATTGCATGTGTGTTCTTTTCACAGACCACGTAAGGATCCACGGGTTTCATTGCATGTGTGTTCCTCTCATAGACCACACATGGATCCACTGGTGTCATCGCATGTCTGCTCTTTTCATGAACCACAGTTAGATTCATTGCGTGTGTGTTCTTCTCATGAACCACAGCTAGAGTCATTGCATGTGTGTTCTTCTCACAAACCATATCATGAACCACACCCAGTGTCATTGCATGTGAGTTCTTCTCATTAACCACACATGGATCCACCAGTGTCATTGCATGTGTCTTCTTCCCATGAACCACACCTAGTGTCATTGCATGTCTGTTCTTTTCACAAACCACATATGGATCCAGTGTCATTGCATGTGTGTTCCTCTCATAAACCACACATGGATCCACCAGTGTCATTGCATGTGTGTTCTTCTCATAAACCACATATAGATCCACCAGTGTCATTGGATGCATGTTCTTTTCATAAACCACATATGGATCCTAATTAACCTTAGGAGAGCCCTAACCTTAGCGTTAGACCGAGTCTTCTAAAAGGCACGCCCTAACATAGTTGTTCTGCTTGACGATTGTTACATACCGTTCGATCAGGGTGCTTGGACGATTGGGATGGTTTTCGTGAGATCGAGCCACGCTTGCTCTGCACAAACTGGCAACACCGGGGGTCCCATGTTGCGAGTGTCACGACTCACGAGTTGAGTGGGCCATATCCCAGTGTCACGTCCCCATTACTTCTCTTCCTCCCCGTACATATCTTCCTTCCCCTCGAAGCCACTTTCCCCACTTCACTCCCATCCTACCGTAGCCGCAAGCCGACGATGCCTCCATCCCAATCTCCTCTCCAGCAGCCACCCCCTCCCCTCTCACCATGGGTTCAAGGGGAGACGGCGAGGAAATGCGTCGTGACGATAGGGACGGTGATTTCGATGTGAGTCGTCACATATCTATCTCTATCATCCGTGGCCAGTTATCTATGTTGGGCCACGTAGAGATAAACAAAACTTTTTCCCTACGCGGTGATCCCAAGATCCAACTCAGGTAGAAGGCCACGAGGATTACCACTAGACGCGTAGTTGCGGAATTGATGAAGCACGTCGCTTGATGCAGTGCAGTCCTCGTGATCCGTTCCGGTTCCATGATCCACGATCCGTACTTTCTTCACGATTGTCGAAGTGATGAACGTACAGCACCTCCGCCGGTATCCACACGTACGAGGAGGAGCACCAGCGATGGGCTCCTAGGTCCGGTACGGCGGCGACAGGACGGACTAGGGCTAGGGTTTCCAACACATGGAGTGACCTAAACTTTTTCTCTAAGCACCTGCGCCCTAGCTTATATAGAGAGTGAAAGCGGGCTCCACTCACTTGTGGCCCATTCACTAAAAGGCCTATATTAGCCCCTGCAAGTCTCACTTGCTGACTAAGTCCATGTCTCTATTTGGGTCCAACCCAAATAGGTTTCCTGTTTGGGTCTAACCCAAACTTGCTCCAGCTCTTAAGTGTGTGACCCGACAGGCTCATGGTAACTCGGACACGATTCCGAGTCTCACTCGTGATCGATCAGTTGGAAGCGGCTCCTAGCAGAACGTGCCAACTCCCAAGTACCAATAAGTCATGACGACATACCTTTCAATGCGACTTTCGTCTGAGTCCCTTTTGCCTCACGATATACGTTGTCGGACTATAGGCGAATGACCGTCATCCCTTAAATAGTCCGACTCTCTTTCTCGATCCGAGATAAGTGATTCATCCGACTAACTCTTAGTCAGCTGCCTCGGTTAACACTTAACCGTGACGCGCATGGCCATGCTTTCCGAATCACATCTTCCGAGAGGGCCCAGAGAATATGTCTCCAGATGGAGTGGCAAAATCCCTTATTGGTTATTCACATCACGCAGCTTGATTCTCCGTCGACCCGAACTCCGCCTTTATAACTGCCTAGTGACGGAACAACGTTTGACAGAACCTAAGTCGGAGATCCTCAACTCGGATTGTGCAATAACCTCAGGTCTAAGGATTACATTGATTGAGACATGCAAATGACAGCTTGTTCATTGCATCTCAATATGGGTCAGTTCGACTCGCTAAACTCTTTAGTCGAATCCGTGTAAGTCAGAATAGCATCTCCATGCCCATGACAAGTGGAACCTAGTCATCTGCCGACTTTCACATTGGTCTAAGTTGTGTGTCTAGCACAACCTCAATGACCAAGGACAATTAGTATGAACAACATGAATATGTAGTTCCACAACCAAATCACATATTCGATGATACATATCAGTAGTTCATACATGGACCATAACCTTATGAATACACAGGAATATCATCATACATGATTGCCTCTAGGGAATATTCCCAATAGTCTCCCACTTGCACTAGAGTCAATCTTCCGACATCACATGTCTAGGCATCTAATGCCCATTGCCCTCAGGTGCGCCTCATGCTTCGGCTGTGGAAGTGGCTTTGTCAACGGATCCGCAATGTTTGCATCCGTGTGTACCTTGCATAACTTGATATCACCTTGATCCACAAACTGGCGAATAAGGTGGTATCGCATGAGTATATGTTTGTTCTGCTGGTGTTAGAGCATAGGAAACATCCGGCCTAGTACAAATCCGGCCTAGTACAAATCATAGCGTACATGATGGATCTGATTGCAGAGGCATACGGAATCGCACTCATCCAACTTCGCTCATCAGTTGTCGAAGGACACTGAGTCTTGCTAAGTTTTACGCCATGGGACATCGGTAAGAACCCCTTCTTAGACGATTCCATGTTGAACTTCTTCAACACTTTGTCCAAATATGTACTCTGACTCAATCCAATGAGGCGCCTTGATCTATCTCTATAGATCCGGATTCCTAGTATGTAAGTCGCCTCACCCAAGTCTTTCATCGAAAAACTCTTTTCCAATGATTCCTTGGTCTCTTGCAACATATGGACATCATTTCCAATCAGTAATATGTCATCCACATATAAGATCAGAAAGTTCACTTTGCTCCCACTAAACTTTTTGTATAAACAAGAATCATGATCACTCTTGATGAAGCCAAACGATTTGACTACCTCATCAAAGCGAATGTTCCAACTCCGAGATGCTTGCTTCAACCCATAAATGGATTTCCGAAGTTTGCATACCTTGTCAGCATTAGCCGGATCGACAAAACCCTCGGGATGTATCATATACATGTCATCGGTTAAATTTCCATTAAGGAAAGCCGTTTTGACATCCATCTGTCATATCTCATAGTCGAAATAGGCTGCTATAGCTAACATGATCCGAACTGATTTAAGCATTGCTACAGGAGAGAAAGTCTCATCGTAGTCAACTCCATGAACTTATCAGAACCCCTTCGCGACAAGCCGTGCTTTATAGATAGAAACATTTCCATCCATATCAGTTTTCTTCTTAAAGACCCATTTGCACTCGACGGGTCTTGCACCGTCTGGCAGATCAACCAAGTTCCAAACTTGATTTTCATCCATGGACTTTAACTCGGATCTCATGGCTCGGAATCAGAACCCACCATCGCTTCCGAATAAGTCGTTGGCTCATCACTGTCTAACAACATCACATCACGAACACTTCGCAATCTGGCCGATCTTCGCAGTGTCGGTGCAGTTTCCGGCTCAGGTACCCTGTCCGGCTCAACCTCTAAGGCTTTTGCCGACTCGCTGCTAGACGGCATCTCTCGAATTTCTTCGAGATGCACCATACTCCCATTGACTCCTCGACTGAAAAACTCTTTCTCAAGGAAGACACCATTTCGAGCGACAAACACTTTGCCCTCTTCTCGGTTGTAGAAATAGTAACCCAAGGTTTCCCTCGGATATCCCACGAAAATACACTTATCCGACTTAGCTGTAAGCTTGTCCGACTGAAGTCGCTTGACAAAAGCTTCACAACCCCAAATCTTAAGGAAAGACAAACTCGGCTTTTTGCCAGTCCACATCTCATGTGGTGTCTTTTCTATCGACTTTGATGGTACTCTGTTTAGTGTGAACGCTGCAGTTTCTAGACAATAACCCCAAAATGATAAAGGCAGATCTGTCCGACTTATCATTGATCGTACCATGTCCAACAAGGTCCGATTCCTCCTTTCCGACACACCGTTTCTCTGCGGCGTTCCTGGAGGAGTGAGCTGGGGAACTATTCCACAACTCTTTAGATGGTCATCAAACTCATGGCTCATGTACTCGCCTCCTCGGTCCGACCGAAGAAACTTTATTTTCTTGCCAAGTTGATTTTGTACCTCATGCTGGAATTCCTTGAACTTTTCAAAGGTTTCCGACTTATGTTTCATCAAGTAGATATATCCATATCTACTCAAATCATCAGTAAAGGTAATGAAGTACTCATAACCACCTCTAGCTTTCATGCTCATTGGGCCACATACATCACTATGTACTAGTCCCAATAAGTCGGACGCCCGTTCACAACTCTTTGCAAAAGGTGTCTTGGTCATCTTGCCAAGAAGACATGATTCGCATGTCTCGAACGACTCCAAGTCGAACGAAGTTAGGAGTCCATCATCATGGAGCTTCTTCATGTGTTTCCAACTTATATGACCAAGCCGACAATGCCAAAAGTAAGTCATATTCAGATTATTTGGTTTTAACCTTTTCACATTTATATAGATAGATTCACTATCAAGATTCAAAATAAATAACCCGTCCCGGGCGGGTGCAAAGCCATGAAACATATCATTCAAATATAAAGAACAACCATTATTCTTAATATTCGACTCATAGCCTTGTCTCATCAAACATGAGGCAGAAATGATGTTTCGACTAAGCAATGGAACATAATAACAATTATTTAGCTCCATTATGAATCCAGAAGGTAAATGAAGTTGCATTGTGCCGACTTCCAACACAGCGACTCTCGCTTTGTTTCCGACTCTAATGTCAACCTCGCCTCTTGCAACGCTCCTAGTTCTTACCAGTCCCTGCAACGAGTTGTAGATGTGAATGACTGATCCGGTATCATATATCCAAGAACTACCAGGTGCATCAGCAAGATAAATGTCTATAACATTGCAAACAAGCGTACCTGAGCCGGAATTCACACCTCCGCTCTTGGCTTCATCAGTCAGATACTTGTTGCAATTCCTCTTCCAGTGGCCATCCGAATTGTAGTAGAAGCAAGTGGATCCGGCTGCAGGAGATGGCTTAGTCCTCTAGGAAGCGCTTTGGACTGGGTCCTCCACCTTACCTCCTAACTTTGCCTTCTTCTTCTTAGTCCAAGAACTCTTCTTGAACTTAGCCTTGTTTTGTACCATCAACACTTGACTGGCACCTTTCTTGAGATCCGCCTCAGCCTGCTTGAGCATCCCATGTAATTCAGTGAGCTTCTTATCCATACCATGCATGTGGTAGTTCGGTATGAACTGGCCATACGCACTAGGAAGAGAGTTCAGAATTATGTCTGTAGTGAACTCTTCGCTAATGGGGTAGCCAAGACTTTCTAGAGACTGCACGTAACCAACCATCTTGATCACATGCGGACTCAGTGGATCGCCATCCTTAAGCTTGCAGCTCAACAAAGCTTGAGAGACTTGATACCTCTCAGTCTTTGCCTGAGCCTGGAACATACTTTTGAGGCTTTCGATCATATCGTAGGCCTCAACATTCTTTAACTGCTGCTGCAAGTCTGGTTCCATGTGAGCAAGCATAAGACAACTAATCTCCATGGATTCATCACAAATCCGACGGTAGGCATTGGTGGCTGCGACAGTCACATTCTCATCCGGCTCAGCTGGAAGTGGGTTGTCTAGGACACGATCCCTTTTTTCTTGTTTGAGAACAATTCTCAGATTACGATACCAGTTGGTGAAATTAGTTCCATTCAGCTTATCTTTCTCTAAGACGGTTCTCAAAGCAAAACCGGAAATCTGAGGAAGACTGCTAGGTGCCATTGATCTACAACAGAAAATATACAAAACACTTAAGACATGTATCCATAAAAGAGCAAGCATATTAAACACTTTAATATTTATGCTCCCACTAGAACCAACATCCCTCTGATGGTTACTTAGTGATTCAGGACCCTAAATAAGCAAGTCGACTAGTGAGCTTTAGCATAACCGCTAGCCGTCATGTGATCTAGGTAGACAACTCCTTGTTAATCGTATCTCATACGACTCCTGTTGGATGGGTGGCATCACATGCCCCGGCTCCAATCCGACTTTTCCCCAAGTCCCACAACTGTTGTGATAGACCTGTCTAGATTACCAAGTGCTTCTGCTGTAAGAGTCCGACTCGAACCCACCTAGTCGGAAAGACTGATAGCACCTCAATTTTATGAGCCCACTACCAAAAATGTCTGACTTGTGATGGTGCAGCACTTGGCGGGGAAACCGACTAGACCTTCTTTGAGGGATTATATTCTACCAACTATCTAATAGGGTTAAAACAGAGACATAACAATAACACAAAATAAAAACAATCATAATGTGAAATGGTATGGCTCTCTTCATGGCGATCTCCATCTCCATAAAGCCTATAATCCGACTCGTGTCAACTCTTGTCACGTGCCGTCTTACACCATGTAGTCGACTTGTACACCGACTTCAAGGCCATCCGGATTCTCCAAACAGCTACACTAGCTAGTAATGCAAATTACATAGAGAATCTGACACGCAGGCCGTTATACAACAAGATGACAGCACCTAGGCTCCAGCCGGCTGACAAAAACCGTGACACGCATATCACGTATGGATTACACACATCACATGCACATAAGCCATATCATTCACAACATCATCTTGCAAAAACAAGTTATGCATAGATACGATATCTACCGGCGTTGTGAAACTCGAAACATGCACATAAGCCATCCCATTCACAACATCATCTTGCAAAAACGCAGATCTCATCTGCATCCCGGACATGCATTTCATCATCGGATAAAACAATTTTACCCAAATCCGATCCGGACTCCGATTCGATCAAACCCTTTGATCTTCGATCATCGCATCCGGGTTTACGTGTCACAGTCTACCTCGATGGCGGAAGCCGACCGGTAAGGGTATGTCGTTCCACTACCTTAGCAGTTAGATCACGGAAACCAGATCATCCATCCCCCGAGTACAGTTGATCTAATCAACTTTGTACAAAACCGATCTATCTTATAGATCGACCACCAAAACTGCAATTAGATCCAATCTAACGCCAACCGCATATCACATATGCGCGATATCGAGCCTAAAACCAGAAGCTAACGCTCTGATGCCACTGTTGGGCCACGTAGAGATAAACAGAACTTTTTCCCTATGCTGTGATCCCAAGATCCAGCTCAGGTAGAAGGCCACGAGGATTACCACTAGATGCGCAGTGGCAGAATTGATGAAGCACGTCGCTTGATGCAGTGCAGTCCTCGCGATCGGTTCCGGTTCCATGATCCATGATCCGTACTTTCTTCACGATCGTCGAAGTGCTGAACGTACAGCACCTCCGCCGGTATCCACACGTACGAGGAGGAGCGCCAGCGATGGACTTCTAGGTCCGGTACGGCGGTGACAGGATGGACTCAGGCTAGGGTTTCCAACACATGGAGTGACCTAAACTTTTTATCTAAGCACCTGCGCCCCAGCTTATATAGGGAGTGAAAGTGGGCTCCACTCACTGGTGGTCCATTCACTAAAAGGCCTATATTAGCCCCTACAAGTCTAACTTGCTGACTAAGTCCATGTCTCTATTTGGGTCCAAGCCAAATAGGTTTCCTGTTTGGGTCTAACCCAAACTTACTCCAGCTCTTAAGTGTGTGACCCGACAGGCTCATGGTAACTCGGACATGATTCCGAGTCTCACTCGTGATCGATCAGTTGGTAGCGGTTCCTAGCAGAACGTGCGAACTCCCAAGTACCAATAAGTCATGACGACATACCTTTCAATGCGACTTTCGTCTGAGTCCCTTTTGCCTCACGATATACGTTGTCGGACTATAGGCGAATGACCGTCATCCCTTAAATAGTCCGACTCTCTTTCTCGATCTGAGATAAGTGATTCATCCGACTAACTCTTAGTCGGCTGCCTCGGTTAACACTTAACCGTGACGCGCATGGCATGCTTTCCGAATCATATCTTCCGAGAGGGCCCAGAGAATATCTCTCCAGATGGAGGGGCAAAATCCCGTCTTGGTTATTCACATCACGCAGCTTGATTCTCCGTCGACCCGACCTCCGCCTTTATAACTGCCCATTTACGGAACAACGTTTGACAGAACCTAAGTCGGAGATCCTCAACTCTGATTGTGCAATAACCTCAGGTCTAAGGATTACATTGATTGAGACATGCAAATGACGGCTTGTTCGTTGCATCTCAATATGGGTCAGTCCGACTCGGTAAACTCTTTAGTCGAATCCGTTTAAGTCGGAATAGCATCTCCATGCCCATGACAAGTGGAACCTAGTCATCTGCCGACTTTCACATTGGTCTAAGTTGTGTGTCCGGCACAACCTCAATGACCAAGGACAATTAGTATGAACAACATGAATATGTAGTTCCACAATCAAATCACATATTCGATGATACATATCAATAGTTCATACATGGACCATAACCTTATGAATACACAGGAATATCATCATACATGATTGCCTCTAGGGCATATTCCCAACAATCTATTTTTTGAGCCAAATCTACTCCGTTTACTCATGCGCGTATGATGTATTAGGCCAACCAGACGATGTATTACACCGACTATCACGGTTTAGCGGATGAAGACAGTCCTCTGCGATGTAAACATGGATATGTGCCCCCTAAATTTGTAGCGTTCGAAGGACGAAAAGCAGGCAGGAGGTTTCTACGGTGTCAAGGACATCTTGCAATGATGCAAGGCAGAAGTTGTGGTGTTGTCAAATGGGTAGATCCAGAGTGGCCCAAATTGATGCAAAAAACGCTGGACAAACTATGGGAAATGACTATTGAGTTGAAATAATCCGCATTCATCTCACTTCTTGACAGTGTTGATATGAAGCTACGGGAACCAGTTTACATGACCAAGCATAAGCGAGATCTCATGGGGGTGGAAGACAAGGTTAGCAAAGTCGCGAAGGAGAGGGACGCGCCGTTGGCCCTGAAGGCTAAAGCAGAGCAAGAACTGACTCAAGCAAGGAAGGATCTTCACCAGGCCAAAGTCCTGCAGTTCACAACTACGAGTATTGACAAGTGCATGAGGAAAGATGTAGATAAACAATTGAAGCTGTGCAAGGAAGATGCTAAAAGGAAGGAGCAGATGATTCGATCATTGCTCTCGCAGGAAGATGCGCATCGGACTAAGATTAGGAAGATCAAGGAGATGTGTGATCACTAGTTCTATTTAGCTTAAGCTCTGTGCCCTTTTTAAGTTGTAATAGTTGTACTTATTGACCTAGTGGTCTGAACTATTGTCCCCGGAGTCCTGGGAGGAAAAAAGTTGGTCGCCCGTTAATCTGTCTTAACCCTGCATTACTTCCTTTTGTCTGACCAATGACCCTTGGATATTCCGCCCGTCGCTTCGTCGTCCTCGTGTACAAATAGGAGGCGCCACAACGCGTCGCTTCGTTGCCCATCCCCTCACTCTCTCCAATCTCCACCGCGCCATCGCTTCGTCGTCCACCCCCTCGCTCCCTCTCCAATCTCCACCGTGCCGCCATGGAGATGGCCTCGCTGAACTTCTACGAGGCGGTGATGTTCGCGCACTTCGAAATCCTCGCGTCGCCGGCCGCGACAGTGACCCACGGATGGCGCATCAGCTATGCGGGGGTGCCGGTGGCTCCGCTCCTTGTCCCCGGTGGAGCCGTGATGGAGAGCGAAATCACGGCGCGCCGCCGCCAGATGCCTGCGTGGAAGAGGGCGCTGCCCCAGTACATGGCGGCCAGCCCGTAACTGGCCGGCGCTGTTCAACAAGGAGCGGAAGGCCAAGATTAGCCGCCGCATCGTTTACGGGTGCGTGGTGCATCGGGATCTCTGCAACCGAAAAGGGCGGGAGAGATTCTGGTCCGTCCCTGGACGGACCAAGTTCACCGTCATAGCCGCCGCTCGCCGCGAAGAATGCGGAAATCGTGGAGGTTCCGCCCCACGACGACATAAGTCGGCGGCTCAGAGGAAGCCGGCAGCTCGGAGGACAGCGACATCGGAAGTGAAATTGTTGACTAGAGGTTGAATTAATGTAGGATGTGAAATCGCACCTTTGTTTAGAAGAATTTGTGGTTGAATTAATGAAATGTCTCGATTTAGATCTCTGTCTCGATTAATTTGTGGAAGAATTTGTGATTTAGATCAATTTCTACCTCGATTTAGATCTCTGTCCCGGATTGGGAACGTGACCGTGGACCAAAGACCCCTTTTATACTAGTGTATTCTGACATTGATGGTTTGTTTAAACGTAATCTACGTGGATTTGGCCACATGCAAATGCCACAACCACAATTTATAAAGTGGAAGCACGTACACCCGGTTACTGGAGACCCGGGAGCTTCGCCAGATGCAGGGGATGCAGGAGCAGAGAGGCGGTGAGATAGACGGGCTCAAGATTATGCCAGAAAGTGGTACTGATTTCCTCCTCATGTAGGCATTATCGATGAGAACATTGTTGTTTATGTTTCCACGTCGTTGTGCAGCATCTGAAATAAGTTGCTGCTTCGTGGAGTGTGGCAGCTTAAATAATTTATTTCTATGCCACTTACATTCCGTCGTTTTTGGAGACCTCCTGCCCCTCAGCAATCATGGAACCGTTGCTGCGTGTTTTCAGATAGTAGTGGCACAATCACAGTTTCGGATTCAACTACTGACTCGGGCGTCCCGAACCCTAAGTCGCGGTACATTTTACTCAAAGAACATGGGTTGATTGTTTCACCCAGCAAAGTACCACACAGAGCTCCAGAATTTAACCGAATTACATATATAGGTTCAAGTTCGACACATTACTATGCATCTTCATTCCCAGTAGCCTTCTTTCGCAGCCTAGGGGCCAAGCATTCACGTCCACTTGCTTCTTCATTTCCTGCCTTCTTCGTCTTCCTCGGAGCCAATTTTCTTAGCTTCATGTACTCTGCATCGCCGGGACAATGGGCACCCGAATCATGCCCAGCATCATCTTTCCACTCGTTTTTAATTTCTTCGGGCAGCAAAATGACTGACCCGGTAGTTATGTTCCTAACCTTGCGGCACTTCCTGTCAAAGAAACAAGACTGTTGCATAACTGCCCAATATCTATAGAGTAAATAAAACAAAAATTACAATTCAGCACAAACATGCGAACCACAAGAGACCTTTGCTTACCTGGAGCTAATTGGGTTCGATTAACCACCCTGTCCAAGAATAGAAGGGCGACTCCCCGTCGCAGCAACTTCCACATCCAGTACATGACATTTGAGGTCAAACATGGTAGCCGAAGCATACCTTTTCATCAACCCAATTAGCTGACTAGCACACGTTATAGGAACCATGATGCCACGTTCATCCATGAAGCTGAACTTTGTTGTCTGCTTTGGCCATAATTCAACATGATTACGCAGAGTAGCAACCATACCAGATATAGTGCAGATCTGCGTAGGCGCTTCTTCCATTGTTAAACAATGGCTTCCATACCACTTGCCCTTAGAGTCGTACCTGTAGAAGACTACCGTAACCAGGTAAGGGGGTCCACGCAGATCCCACTTGATAGAAAACTGTGGACAAAATATGTTTGTCAGCGTTGGGCTAACAAACAATTTGAGGTTCAGTAGCCAGTTAGCAGTTATAATTAGTGCGAATAGCAAAGAGAAGGGTAGCTCACCCGCTTGTAGCCAGAACTTATTCTTCCTTGATAGTAGGATCTTCCATCCTCCGAACTGCTTGGCTCGTCGGCGCCATTGGAGCTCGGTATTAGTGACTGGGCGCAGCAACTGGGTGCAGCAACTTGGCCCCGGAAGTCAAATGTCCGAAGGGATCGTCCTGCCTAGAGGGTGGACTCCGACGCTGCCGGTGCTAGGGGAAAGCTGGGAATGGATTTGTGAAATTGGTCATATCATCCAATCCACTTAGCTCCTCCATTTGCCTAAGCGGTTGCCGTGTTGGCGCCCGCGTCACGGACAGATGACCGACATGTTGGTCCCGACCGTCTACTTCACGGGACAGTTTAACGGAATGTTTGAATTTGGCAGGGGTGAGATGAGTTTGCCTCGAAATGGCCCCTCTCAGTAGTTGGCGGCCCAACTTTTCGAAACAACGTAATTTCAGGCAACTTAGGTACCTCCATGCGCTGGCCTGCGAACTTTGGAACCGCAGACGAACAGGCCCCATGCAATGACACTGGTTGATCCATATGTGGTTTGTGGAAAGAACACACATACAATGACTCTGGTGGATCCATGTGTGGTTAGTGCAAAGAACACACATGCAATGCCATTGGTTGATCCATATGGGGTTTGTGAAAAAAATACACATGCAATGCCATTGGTTGATCCATGTGTGGTTTGTGGAAAGAACACACATGCAGTGCCATTGGTTGATGCATATGTGGTTCATGACAGGAACACACATGCAATGACATTGGTTGATCCATATGTGGCTTGTCGAAAGAACACACATGCAATGACCCTAGTTGATCCATATTTGGTTTGTGGAAAGAACACACATGCAATGAACACTGGTGGATCCATAAGTGGTTTGTGGAAAGAATGCACGTGCAGTGAACACTGGTTGATCCATATGTGATTTGTGAAAAGAACACACATGCAATGCCATTGGTTGATCCATGTGTGGTTTGTGGAAAGAACACACATGCAATGCTAGTGGTTGATCCATATGTGGTTTGCGGAAAGAAGACACATGCAATGACACAGGTTGATCCATATGTGGTTTGTGGAAAGAACATACATGCAATGACTCTGGTGGATTCATGTGTGGTTTGTGGAAAAAACACACATGCAATTACTCTAGTGGGTCCATATGTGGTTTGTGAAAAGAACACACATGCAATGACTCTAGTGGATCCATATGTGGTTTGTGAAAAGAACACACATGCAATAACCACTGGTTGATCCATATGTGGTTTGTGGAAAGAACACACATGCAATAACACTGGTGGATCCATATGTGGTTTGTGAAAAGAACACACATGCAATGACTCTAGTGTTGGGTTTAGTATAAGAAACCACATGCAATGTCTCTAGTGGTTCCATATGTGGTTTGTGAAAAGAACACACATGCAATGACTCTAGTGGATCCATATGTGGTTAGTGGAAAAGAACACACATGCAATGAACACTAGTGGATCCATAAGTGGTTTGTGGAAAGAACACACATGAAGTGAACACTGGTTGATCCATATGTGATCTGTGAAAAGAACACGCATGCAATGCCACTAGTTGATCCATATGTGGTTTGTGAAAAGAACACACATGCAATGACTCTATTGGATACATATGTGGTTTGTGGAAAGAGCACAGATGCAATGAACACTTGTGGATCCATGTGTGGTTCATGACAGGAACACACATGCAATGACATTGGTTGATCCATATGTGATTTGGGACAATAACACCCATG
>CAJUXJ010000266.1:0-23784 GCA_910589775.1 Avena eriantha
GTAGTGCAAAACTTATCTAAACACCTTTCTGATCTTACCGGCTATGGCAGTGTTTACGGCTAACTAGAAGCAGTTAACACAAAACTGTGCATAAATTAGGCAGTACAAACTTTAAAACCTAGGCGGTGCAAATGGCAGAAATTGTGCAGTACATCAAAACTGGGAACTCGAAAGCCGCAAACATAGTGGAAACAAATATCTTATCAGGGCAGTACATAAATGTATGACCGGCAGTGCAAAACTTATATAGACACACATTCTGATCATTACCGGCTATGGCAGTGCTTACGCCAACCTAGAAGCAGTTACACACAAAATTGCGCATAAATTAGGCAGTGCAAATTGCAGAACTTGTGCAGTACATCAAAAACTAGGAACTCGAAAGCCGAAAACATAGTGAAAAATAACTTATCAGGACAGTACATAAACTGTATAACCGGGAGTGGCAAACTTATCTAAACACACATTCTGATCTTACCGGCTATGGCAGTGCTTACGACAACCTAGAAGCAGTTAACACAAAACTGCGCATAAATTAGGCAATGCACCCTTAAAACCTAGGCAGTGCAAATGGCAGAACTTGTATAGTATATCAAAAACTGGGAACTCGAAAGCCGAAAACATAGTGGAAAAAATACCTTATCAAGGCAGTAAATAAACTTTATGATCGGCAGTGCAAAATTTATCTAAACACACATTTCGATCTTACCGGCTATGGCAGTGCTTACGCCAACCT
This sequence comes from Avena eriantha, assembly GCA_910589775.1. NCBI lineage: Eukaryota > Viridiplantae > Streptophyta > Magnoliopsida > Poales > Poaceae > Avena > Avena eriantha. Next base: position 737 of record CAJUXJ010000266.1, read on the forward strand.
AGAAGCAGTTAACACAAAACTGCGCATAAATTAGACAGTGCACCCTTTAAAACCTAGGCAGTGCAAATGGCAGAACTTGTGCAGTACATCAAAAACTGAGAACTCGAAAGCCGAAAACATAGTGGAAAAAATAACTTATCAAGGCAGTAAATAAACTGTATGACCGACAGTGGAAAACTTATCTAAACACACATTCTGATCTTACCGGATATGGCAGTGCTTACGCCAACCTAGAAGCAGTTAACACAAAACTGTGCATAAATTAGGCAGTGCACCCTTTAAAACTAGGCAGTGCAAATGGCAGAACTTGTGCAGTACATCAAAAAGTAGGAACTCGAAAGCCGAAAACATAGTGGAAAAATATAACTTATCAGGGCAGTACATAAACTTTATGAGCGGTAGTGCAAAACTTATCTAAACACACATTCTGATCTTACCGGCTATGGCAGTGATTACGCCAACCTAGAAGCAGTTAACACAAAACTGCGCATAAATTAGGCAGTGCACCCTTTAAAACCTAGGCAGTGCAAATGGCAGAACTTGTGCAGTACATGAAAAACTGAGAACTCGAAAGCCGAAAACATAGTGGAAAAATAACTTATAAAGGCAGTAAATAAACTGTATGACCGACAGTGGAAAACTTATCTAAACACACATTCTGATCTTACCGGCTATGGCAGTGCTTACGCCAACCTAGAAGCAGTTAACACAAAACTGCGCATAAATTAGGCAGTGCACCCTTTAAAACCTAGGCAGTGCAAATGGCAGAACTTGTGCAGTACATCAAAAACTGGAACTCGAAAGCCGAAAACATAGTGGAAAAAATAACTTATCAGGGCAGTACATAAACTTTATGATCGGCAGTGCAAAATTTATCTAAACACACATTTCGATCTTACCGGCTATGGCAGTGCTTACGCCAACCTAGAAGCAGTTGACACAAAACTGCGCATAAATTAGACAGTGCACCCTTTAAAACCTAGGCAGTGCAAATGGCAGAACTTGTGCAGTACATCAAAACTGAGAACTCGAAAGCCGAAAACATAGTGGAAAAAATAACTTATCAGAGCAGTACATAAACTGTATGACCGGCAGTGAAAACTTATCTAACCACACATTCTGATCTTACCGGCTATGGCAGTGGTTACGCCAACCTAGAAGCAGTTAACACAAAACTGTCGCATAAATTAGGCAGTGCACCCTTTAAAACCTAGGCAGTGCAAATGGCAGAATTTGTGCAGTACATCAAAAACTAGGAACTCGAAAGCCGAAAACATAGTGGAAAAAATAACTTATCAGGGCAGTACATAAACTGTATGACCGTAGTGCAAAACTTATCTAAACACACATTCTGATCTTACCGGCTATGGCAGTGCTTACGCCAACTAGAAGCAGTTAACACAAAACTGTGCATAAATTAGGCAGTACACCTTTAAAACCTAGGCGGTGCAAATGGCAGAAATTGTGCAGTACATCAAAAACTGGGAACTCGAAAGCCGAAAACATAGTGGAAAAATAACTTATCAGGGCAGTACATAAACTGTATGACCGGCAGTGCAAAACTTATCTAACACACATTCTGATCTTACCGGCTATGGCAGTGCTTACGCCAACCTAGAAGCAGTTAACACAAAACTGCGCATAAATTAGGCAGTGCACCCTTTAAACCTAGGCAGTGCAAATGGCAGAACTTGTGCAGTACATCAAAAACTAGGAACTCGAAAGCCGAAAACATAGTGGAAAAATAACTTATCAGGCAGTACATAAACTGTATAACCGGGAGTGGCAAACTTATCTAAACACACATTCTGATCTTACCGGCTATGGCAGTGCTTACGACAACCTAGAAGCAGTTAACACAAAACTGCGCATAATTAGGCAATGCACCCTTAAAACCTAGGCAGTGCAAATGGCAGAACTTGTATAGTATATCAAAAACTGGGAACTCGAAAGCCGAAAACATAGTGGAAAAAATACCTTATCAAGGGCAGTAAATAAACTTTATGATCGGCAGTGCAAAATTTATCTAAACACACATTTCGATCTTACCGGCTATGGCAGTGCTTACGCCAACCTAGAAGCAGTTGACACAAAACTGCGCATAAAATTAGACAGTGCACCCTTTAAAAACCTAGGCAGTGCAAATGGCAGAACTTGTGCAGTACATCAAAAACTGAGAACTCGAAAGCCGAAAACATAGTGGAAAAAATAACTTATCAAGGCAGTAAATAAACTGTATGACCGACAGTGGAAAACTTATCTAAACACACATTCTGATCTTTCCGGATATGGCAGTGCTTATGCCAACCTAGAAGCAGTTAACACAAAACTGTGCATAAATTAGGCAGTGCACCCTTTAAAACATAGGCAGTGCAAATGGCAGAACTTGTGCAGTACATCAAAAAGTAGGAACTCGAAAGCCGAAAACATAGTGGAAAAATATAACTTATCAGGGCAGTACATAAACTTTATGAGCGGTAGTGCAAAACTTATCTAAACACACATTCTGATCTTACCGGCTATGGCAGTGATTACGCCAACCTAGAAGCAGTTAACACAAAACTGCGCATAAATTAGGCAGTGCACCCTTTAAAACCTAGGCAGTGCAAATGGCAGAACTTGTGCAGTACATGAAAAACTGAGAACTCGAAAGCCGAAAACATAGTGGAAAAAATAACTTATAAAGGCAGTAAATAAACTGTATGACCGACAGTGGAAAACTTATCTAAACACACATTCGGATCTTACCGGATATGGCAGTGCTTACGCCAACCTAGAAGCAGTTAATACAAAATTGTGCATAAATTAGGCAGTGCACCCTTTAAAAAATTAGGCAGTGCAAATGGCAGAACTTGTGCAGTACATCAAAAACTAGGAACTCGAAAGCCGAAAACATAGTGGAAAAATATAACTTATCAGGGCAGTACATAAACTTTATGATCGGCAGTGCAAAATTTATCTAAACACACATTTCGATCTTACCGGCTATGGCAGTGCTTACGCCAACCTAGAAGCAGTTGACACAAAACTGCGCATAAATTAGACAGTGCACCCTTTAAAACCTAGGCAGTGCAAATGGCAGAACTTGTGCAGTACATCAAAAACTGAGAACTCGAAAGCCGAAAACATAGTGGAAAAAAATAACTTATCAGAGCAATACATAAACTATATGACCGGCAGTGAAAAACTTATCTAACCACACATTCTGATCTTACTGGCTATGGCAGTGGTTACGCCAACCTAGAAGCAGTTAACACAAAACTTCGCATAATTAGCCAGTACACCATTTAAAACCTAGGCAGTGCAAATGGAAGAATTTGTGCAGTACATCAAAAACTAGGAACTCGAAAGGACAAAACATAGTGGAAAAAATAACTTATCAGGGCAGTACATAAACTGTATGACCTGTAGTGCAAAACTATCTAAACACACTTTCTGATTTACCGGCTATGGCAGTGTTTACGCTAACTAGAAGCAGTTAACACAAAACTGTGCATAAATTAGGCAGTACAAACCTTTAAACCTAGGCGGTGCAAATGGCAGAAATTGTGCAGTACATCAAAACTGGGAACTCGAAAGCCGCAAACATAATGGAAAAAAATATCTTATCAGGGCAGTACATAAACTGTATGACCGGCAGTGCAAAACTTATATAGACACACATTCTGATCATACCGGCTATGGCAGTGCTTACGCCAACCTAGAAGCAGTTAACACAAAACTGCGCATAAATTAGGCAGTGCAACCTTTAAAACATAGGCAGTGCAAATTGCAGAACTTGTGCAGTACATCAAAAACTAGGAACTCGAAAGCCGAAAACATAGTGAAAAATAACTTATCAGGACAGTACATAAACTGTATAACCGGGAGTGGCAAACTTATCTAAACACACATTCTGATCTTACCGGCTATGGCAGTGCTTACGACAACCTAGAAGCAGTTAACACAAAACTGCGCATAAATTAGGCAATGCACCCTTTAAAACCTAGGCAGTGCAAATGGCAGAACTTGTATAGTATATCAAAAACTGGGAACTCGAAAGCCGAAAACATAGTGGAAAAAATACCTTATCAAGGCAGTAAATAAACTTTATGATCGGCAGTGCAAAATTTATCTAAACACACATTTCGATCTTACCGGCTATGGCAGTGCTTACGCCAACCTAGAAGCAGTTGACACAAAACTGCGCATAAATTAGACAGTGCACCCTTTAAAACCTAGGCAGTGCAAATGGCAGAACTTGTGCAGTACATCAAAAACTGAGAACTCGAAAGCCGAAAACATAGTGGAAAAAATAACTTATCAAGGCAGTAAATAAACTGTATGACCGACAGTGGAAAACTTATCTAAACACACATTCTGATCTTTCCGGATATGGCAGTGCTTATGCCAACCTAGAAGCAGTTAACACAAAACTGTGCATAAATTAGGCAGTGCACCCTTTAAAACATAGGCAGTGCAAATGGCAGAACTTGTGCAGTACATCAAAAAGTAGGAACTCGAAAGCCGAAAACATAGTGGAAAAATATAACTTATCAGGGCAGTACATAAACTTTATGAGCGGTAGTGCAAAACTTATCTAAACACACATTCTGATCTTACCGGCTATGGCAGTGATTACGCCAACCTAGAAGCAGTTAACACAAAACTGCGCATAAATTAGGCAGTGCACCCTTTAAAACCTAGGCAGTGCAAATGGCAGAACTTGTGCAGTACATGAAAAACTGAGAACTCGAAAGCCGAAAACATAGTGGAAAAAATAACTTATAAAGGCAGTAAATAAACTGTATGACCGACAGTGGAAAACTTATCTAAACACACATTCGGATCTTACCGGATATGGCAGTGCTTACGCCAACCTAGAAGCAGTTAATACAAAATTGTGCATAAATTAGGCAGTGCACCCTTTAAAAAATTAGGCAGTGCAAATGGCAGAACTTGTGCAGTACATCAAAAACTAGGAACTCGAAAGCCGAAAACATAGTGGAAAAATATAACTTATCAGGGCAGTACATAAACTTTATGATCGGCAGTGCAAAATTTATCTAAACACACATTTCGATCTTACCGGCTATGGCAGTGCTTACGCCAACCTAGAAGCAGTTGACACAAAACTGCGCATAAATTAGACAGTGCACCCTTTAAAACCTAGGCAGTGCAAATGGCAGAACTTGTGCAGTACATCAAAAACTGAGAACTCGAAAGCCGAAAACATAGTGGAAAAAAATAACTTATCAGAGCAATACATAAACTATATGACCGGCAGTGAAAAACTTATCTAACCACACATTCTGATCTTACTGGCTATGGCAGTGGTTACGCCAACCTAGAAGCAGTTAACACAAAACTTCGCATAAATTAGCCAGTACACCATTTAAAACCTAGGCAGTGCAAATGGAAGAATTTGTGCAGTACATCAAAAACTAGGAACTCGAAAGGAGAAAACATAGTGGAAAAAAATAACTTATCAGGGCAGTACATAAACTGTATGACCGGTAGTGCAAAACTTATCTAAACACACTTTCTGATCTTACCGGCTATGGCAGTGTTTACGCTAACTAGAAGCAGTTAACACTAAAACTGTGCATAAATTAGGCAGTACAACCTTTAAAACCTAGGCGGTGCAAATGGCAGAAATTGTGCAGTACATCAAAAACTGGGAACTCGAAAGCCGCAAACATAGTGGAAAAAAATATCTTATCAGGGCAGTACATAAACTGTATGACCGGCAGTGCAAAACTTATATAGACACACATTCTGATCATACCGGCTATGGCAGTGCTTACGCCAACCTAGAAGCAGTTAACACAAAACTGCGCATAAATTAGGCAGTGCAACCTTTAAAACATAGGCAGTGCAAATTGCAGAACTTGTGCAGTACATCAAAAACTAGGAACTCGAAAGCCGAAAACATAGTGAAAAATAACTTATCAGGACAGTACATAAACTGTATAACCGGGAGTGGCAAACTTATCTAAACACACATTCTGATCTTACCGGCTATGGCAGTGCTTACGACAACCTAGAAGCAGTTAACACAAAACTGCGCATAAATTAGGCAATGCACCCTTTAAAACCTAGGCAGTGCAAATGGCAGAACTTGTATAGTATATCAAAAACTGGGAACTCGAAAGCCGAAAACATAGTGGAAAAAATACCTTATCAAGGCAGTAAATAAACTTTATGATCGGCAGTGCAAAATTTATCTAAACACACATTTCGATCTTACCGGCTATGGCAGTGCTTACGCCAACCTAGAAGCAGTTGACACAAAACTGCGCATAAATTAGACAGTGCACCCTTTAAAACCTAGGCAGTGCAAATGGCAGAACTTGTGCAGTACATCAAAAACTGAGAACTCGAAAGCCGAAAACATAGTGGAAAAAATAACTTATCAAGGCAGTAAATAAACTGTATGACCGACAGTGGAAAACTTATCTAAACACACATTCTGATCTTTCCGGATATGGCAGTGCTTATGCCAACCTAGAAGCAGTTAACACAAAACTGTGCATAAATTAGGCAGTGCACCCTTTAAAACATAGGCAGTGCAAATGGCAGAACTTGTGCAGTACATCAAAAAGTAGGAACTCGAAAGCCGAAAACATAGTGGAAAAATATAACTTATCAGGGCAGTACATAAACTTTATGAGCGGTAGTGCAAAACTTATCTAAACACACATTCTGATCTTACCGGCTATGGCAGTGATTACGCCAACCTAGAAGCAGTTAACACAAAACTGCGCATAAATTAGGCAGTGCACCCTTTAAAACCTAGGCAGTGCAAATGGCAGAACTTGTGCAGTACATGAAAAACTGAGAACTCGAAAGCCGAAAACATAGTGGAAAAAAATAACTTATAAAGGGCAGTACAATAAACTGTATGACCGGACAGTGGAAAACTTATCTAAACACACATTCTGATCTTACCGGATATGGCAGTGCTTACGCCAACCTAGAAGCAGTTAATACAAAATTGTGCATAAATTAGGCAGTGCACCCTTTAAAAATTAGGCAGTGCAAATGGCAGAACTTGTGCAGTACATCAAAAACTAGGAACTCGAAAGCCGAAAACATAGTGGAAAAATATAACTTATCAGGGCAGTACATAAACTTTATGATCGGCAGTGCAAAATTTATCTAAACACACATTCGATCTTACCGGCTATGGCAGTGCTTACGCCAACCTAGAAGCAGTTGACACAAAACTGCGCTAAATTAGACAGTGCACCCTTTAAAACCTAGGCAGTGCAAATGGCAGAACTTGTGCAGTACATCAAAAACTGAGAACTCGAAAGCCGAAAACATAGTGGAAAAATATAACTTATCAGGGCAGTACATAAACTTATGATCGGCAGTGCAAAATTTATCTAAACACACATTTCTGATCTTACCGGCTATGGCAGTGCTTACGCCAACCTAGAAGCAGTTGACACAAAACTGCGCATAAATTAGACAGTGCACCCTTTAAAACCTAGGCAGTGCAAATGGCAGAACTTGTGCAGTACATCAAAAACTGAGAACTCGAAAGCCGAAAACATAGTGGAAAAAAATAACTTATCAGAGCAATACATAAACTATATGACCGGCAGTGAAAAACTTATCTAACCACACATTCTGATCTTACTGGCTATGGCAGTGGTTACGCCAACCTAGAAGCAGTTAACACAAAACTTCGCATAAATTAGCCAGTACACCATTTAAAAACCTAGGCAGTGCAAATGGAAGAATTTGTGCAGTACATCAAAAACTAGGAACTCGAAAGGAGAAAACATAGTGGAAAAAAATAACTTATCAGGGCAGTACATAAACTGTATGACCTGTAGTGCAAAACTTATCTAAACACACTTTCTGATCTTACCGGCTATGGCAGTGTTTACGCTAACTAGAAGCAGTTAACACAAAACTGTGCATAAATTAGGCAGTACAACCTTTAAAACCTAGGCGGTGCAAATGGCAGAAATTGTGCAGTACATCAAAAACTGGGAACTCGAAAGCCGCAAACATAATGGAAAAAAATATCTTATCAGGGCAGTACATAAACTGTATGACCGGCAGTGCAAAACTTATATAGACACACATTCTGATCATACCGGCTATGGCAGTGCTTACGCCAACCTAGAAGCAGTTAACACAAAACTGCGCATAAATTAGGCAGTGCAACCTTTAAAACATAGGCAGTGCAAATTGCAGAACTTGTGCAGTACATCAAAAACTAGGAACTCGAAAGCCGAAAACATAGTGAAAAATAACTTATCAGGACAGTACATAAACTGTATAACCGGGAGTGGCAAACTTATCTAAACACACATTCTGATCTTACCGGCTATGGCAGTGCTTACGACAACCTAGAAGCAGTTAACACAAAACTGCGCATAAATTAGGCAATGCACCCTTTAAAACCTAGGCAGTGCAAATGGCAGAACTTGTATAGTATATCAAAAACTGGGAACTCGAAAGCCGAAAACATAGTGGAAAAAATACCTTATCAAGGCAGTAAATAAACTTTATGATCGGCAGTGCAAAATTTATCTAAACACACATTTCGATCTTACCGGCTATGGCAGTGCTTACGCCAACCTAGAAGCAGTTGACACAAAACTGCGCATAAATTAGACAGTGCACCCTTTAAAACCTAGGCAGTGCAAATGGCAGAACTTGTGCAGTACATCAAAAACTGAGAACTCGAAAGCCGAAAACATAGTGGAAAAAATAACTTATCAAGGCAGTAAATAAACTGTATGACCGACAGTGGAAAACTTATCTAAACACACATTCTGATCTTTCCGGATATGGCAGTGCTTATGCCAACCTAGAAGCAGTTAACACAAAACTGTGCATAAATTAGGCAGTGCACCCTTTAAAACATAGGCAGTGCAAATGGCAGAACTTGTGCAGTACATCAAAAAGTAGGAACTCGAAAGCCGAAAACATAGTGGAAAAATATAACTTATCAGGGCAGTACATAAACTTTATGAGCGGTAGTGCAAAACTTATCTAAACACACATTCTGATCTTACCGGCTATGGCAGTGATTACGCCAACCTAGAAGCAGTTAACACAAAACTGCGCATAAATTAGGCAGTGCACCCTTTAAAACCTAGGCAGTGCAAATGGCAGAACTTGTGCAGTACATGAAAAACTGAGAACTCGAAAGCCGAAAACATAGTGGAAAAAATAACTTATAAAGGCAGTAAATAAACTGTATGACCGACAGTGGAAAACTTATCTAAACACACATTCGGATCTTACCGGATATGGCAGTGCTTACGCCAACCTAGAAGCAGTTAATACAAAATTGTGCATAAATTAGGCAGTGCACCCTTTAAAAAATTAGGCAGTGCAAATGGCAGAACTTGTGCAGTACATCAAAAACTAGGAACTCGAAAGCCGAAAACATAGTGGAAAAATATAACTTATCAGGGCAGTACATAAACTTTATGATCGGCAGTGCAAAATTTATCTAAACACACATTTCGATCTTACCGGCTATGGCAGTGCTTACGCCAACCTAGAAGCAGTTGACACAAAACTGCGCATAAATTAGACAGTGCACCCTTTAAAACCTAGGCAGTGCAAATGGCAGAACTTGTGCAGTACATCAAAAACTGAGAACTCGAAAGCCGAAAACATAGTGGAAAAAAATAACTTATCAGAGCAATACATAAACTATATGACCGGCAGTGAAAAACTTATCTAACCACACATTCTGATCTTACTGGCTATGGCAGTGGTTACGCCAACCTAGAAGCAGTTAACACAAAACTTCGCATAAATTAGCCAGTACACCATTTAAAACCTAGGCAGTGCAAATGGAAGAATTTGTGCAGTACATCAAAAACTAGGAACTCGAAAGGAGAAAACATAGTGGAAAAAAATAACTTATCAGGGCAGTACATAAACTGTATGACCGGTAGTGCAAAACTTATCTAAACACACTTTCTGATCTTACCGGCTATGGTAGTGTTTACGCTAACTAGAAGCAGTTAACACTAAACTGTGCATAAATTAGGCAGTACAACCTTTAAAACCTAGGCGGTGCAAATCGCAGAAATTGTGCAGTACATCAAAAACTGGGAACTCGAAAGCCGCAAACATAGTGGAAACAAATATCTTATCAGGGCAGTACATAAACTGTATGACCGGCAGTGCAAAACTTATATAGACACACATTCTGATCATACCGGCTATGGCAGTGCTTACGCCAACCTAGAAGCAGTTAACACAAAACTGCGCATAAATTAGGCAGTGCAACCTTTAAAACATAGGCAGTGCAAATTGCAGAACTTGTGCAGTACATCAAAAACTAGGAACTCGAAAGCCGAAAACATAGTGAAAAATAACTTATCAGGACAGTACATAAACTGTATAACCGGGAGTGGCAAACTTATCTAAACACACATTCTGATCTTACCGGCTATGGCAGTGCTTACGACAACCTAGAAGCAGTTAACACAAAACTGCGCATAAATTAGGCAATGCACCCTTTAAAACCTAGGCAGTGCAAATGGCAGAACTTGTATAGTATATCAAAAACTGGGAACTCGAAAGCCGAAAACATAGTGGAAAAAATACCTTATCAAGGCAGTAAATAAACTTTATGATCGGCAGTGCAAAATTTATCTAAACACACATTTCGATCTTACCGGCTATGGCAGTGCTTACGCCAACCTAGAAGCAGTTGACACAAAACTGCGCATAAATTAGACAGTGCACCCTTTAAAACCTAGGCAGTGCACATGGCAGAACTTGTGCAGTACATCAAAAACTGAGAACTCGAAAGCCGAAAACATAGTGGAAAAAATAACTTATCAAGGCAGTAAATAAACTGTATGACCGACAGTGGAAAACTTATCTAAACACACATTCTGATCTTTCCGGATATGGCAGTGCTTATGCCAACCTAGAAGCAGTTAACACAAAACTGTGCATAAATTAGGCAGTGCACCCTTTAAAACATAGGCAGTGCAAATGGCAGAACTTGTGCAGTACATCAAAAAGTAGGAACTCGAAAGCCGAAAACATAGTGGAAAAATATAACTTATCAGGGCAGTACATAAACTTTATGAGCGGTAGTGCAAAACTTATCTAAACACACATTCTGATCTTACCGGCTATGGCAGTGATTACGCCAACCTAGAAGCAGTTAACACAAAACTGCGCATAAATTAGGCAGTGCACCCTTTAAAACCTAGGCAGTGCAAATGGCAGAACTTGTGCAGTACATGAAAAACTGAGAACTCGAAAGCCGAAAACATAGTGGAAAAAATAACTTATAAAGGCAGTAAATAAACTGTATGACCGACAGTGGAAAACTTATCTAAACACACATTTGGATCTTACCGGATATGGCAGTGCTTACGCCAACCTAGAAGCAGTTAATACAAAATTGTGCATAAATTAGGCAGTGCACCCTTTAAAAAATTAGGCAGTGCAAATGGCAGAACTTGTGCAGTACATCAAAAACTAGGAACTCGAAAGCCGAAAACATAGTGGAAAAATATAACTTATCAGGGCAGTACATAAACTTTATGATCGGCAGTGCAAAATTTATCTAAACACACATTTCGATCTTACCGGCTATGGCAGTGCTTACGCCAACCTAGAAGCAGTTGACACAAAACTGCGCATAAATTAGACAGTGCACCCTTTAAAACCTAGGCAGTGCAAATGGCAGAACTTGTGCAGTACATCAAAAACTGAGAACTCGAAAGCCGAAAACATAGTGGAAAAAAATAACTTATCAGAGCAATACATAAACTATATGACCGGCCGTGAAAAACTTATCTAACCACACATTCTGATCTTACTGGCTATGGCAGTGGTTACGCCAACCTAGAAGCAGTTAACACAAAACTTCGCATAAATTAGCCAGTACACCATTTAAAACCTAGGCAGTGCAAATGGAAGAATTTGTGCAGTACATCAAAAACTAGGAACTCGAAAGGAGAAAACATAGTGGAAAAAATAACTTATCAGGGCAGTACATAAACTGTATGACCTGTAGTGCAAAACTTATCTAAACACACTTTCTGATCTTACCGGCTATGGCAGTGTTTACGCTAACTAGAAGCAGTTAACACAAAACTGTGCATAAATTAGGCAGTACAACCTTTAAAACCTAGGCGGTGCAAATGGCAGAAATTGTGCAGTACATCAAAAACTGGGAACTCGAAAGCCGCAAACATAATGGAAAAAAATATCTTATCAGGGCAGTACATAAACTGTATGACCGGCAGTGCAAAACTTATATAGACACACATTCTGATCATACCGGCTATGGCAGTGCTTACGCCAACCTAGAAGCAGTTAACACAAAACTGCGCATAAATTAGGCAGTGCAACCTTTAAAACATAGGCAGTGCAAATTGCAGAACTTGTGCAGTACATCAAAAACTAGGAACTCGAAAGCCGAAAACATAGTGAAAAATAACTTATCAGGACAGTACATAAACTGTATAACCGGGAGTGGCAAACTTATCTAAACACACATTCTGATCTTACCGGCTATGGCAGTGCTTACGACAACCTAGAAGCAGTTAACGCAAAACTGCGCATAAATTAGGCAATGCACCCTTTAAAACCTAGGCAGTGCAAATGGCAGAACTTGTATAGTATATCAAAAACTGGGAACTCGAAAGCCGAAAACATAGTGGAAAAAATACCTTATCAAGGCAGTAAATAAACTTTATGATCGGCAGTGCAAAATTTATCTAAACACACATTTCGATCTTACCGGCTATGGCAGTGCTTACGCCAACCTAGAAGCAGTTGACACAAAACTGCGCATAAATTAGACAGTGCACCCTTTAAAACCTAGGCAGTGCAAATGGCAGAACTTGTGCAGTACATCAAAAACTGAGAACTCGAAAGCCGAAAACATAGTGGAAAAAATAACTTATCAAGGCAGTAAATAAACTGTATGACCGACAGTGGAAAACTTATCTAAACACACATTCTGATCTTTCCGGATATGGCAGTGCTTATGCCAACCTAGAAGCAGTTAACACAAAACTGTGCATAAATTAGGCAGTGCACCCTTTAAAACATAGGCAGTGCAAATGGCAGAACTTGTGCAGTACATCAAAAAGTAGGAACTCGAAAGCCGAAAACATAGTGGAAAAATATAACTTATCAGGGCAGTACATAAACTTTATGAGCGGTAGTGCAAAACTTATCTAAACACACATTCTGATCTTACCGGCTATGGCAGTGATTACGCCAACCTAGAAGCAGTTAACACAAAACTGCGCATAAATTAGGCAGTGCACCCTTTAAAACCTAGGCAGTGCAAATGGCAGAACTTGTGCAGTACATGAAAAACTGAGAACTCGAAAGCCGAAAACATAGTGGAAAAAATAACTTATAAAGGCAGTAAATAAACTGTATGACCGACAGTGGAAAACTTATCTAAACACACATTCGGATCTTACCGGATATGGCAGTGCTTACGCCAACCTAGAAGCAGTTAATACAAAATTGTGCATAAATTAGGCAGTGCACCCTTTAAAAAATTAGGCAGTGCAAATGGCAGAACTTGTGCAGTACATCAAAAACTAGGAACTCGAAAGCCGAAAACATAGTGGAAAAATATAACTTATCAGGGCAGTACATAAACTTTATGATCGGCAGTGCAAAATTTATCTAAACACACATTTCGATCTTACCGGCTATGGCAGTGCTTACGCCAACCTAGAAGCAGTTGACACAAAACTGCGCATAAATTAGACAGTGCACCCTTTAAAACCTAGGCAGTGCAAATGGCAGAACTTGTGCAGTACATCAAAAACTGAGAACTCGAAAGCCGAAAACATAGTGGAAAAAAATAACTTATCAGAGCAATACATAAACTATATGACCGACAGTGAAAAACTTATCTAACCACACATTCTGATCTTACTGGCTATGGCAGTGGTTACGCCAACCTAGAAGCAGTTAACACAAAACTTCGCATAAATTAGCCAGTACACCATTTAAAACCTAGGCAGTGCAAATGGAAGAATTTGTGCAGTACATCAAAAACTAGGAACTCGAAAGGAGAAAACATAGTGGAAAAAAATAACTTATCAGGGCAGTACATAAACTGTATGACCGGTAGTGCAAAACTTATCTAAACACACTTTCTGATCTTACCGGCTATGGTAGTGTTTACGCTAACTAGAAGCAGTTAACACTAAACTGTGCATAAATTAGGCAGTACAACCTTTAAAACCTAGGCGGTGCAAATGGCAGAAATTGTGCAGTACATCAAAAACTGGGAACTCGAAAGCCGCAAACATAGTGGAAAAAAATATCTTATCAGGGCAGTACATAAACTGTATGACCGGCAGTGCAAAACTTATATAGACACACATTCTGATCATACCGGCTATGGCAGTGCTTACGCCAACCTAGAAGCAGTTAACACAAAACTGCGCATAAATTAGGCAGTGCAACCTTTAAAACATAGGCAGTGCAAATTGCAGAACTTGTGCAGTACATCAAAAACTAGGAACTCGAAAGCCGAAAACATAGTGAAAAATAACTTATCAGGACAGTACATAAACTGTATAACCGGGAGTGGCAAACTTATCTAAACACACATTCTGATCTTACCGGCTATGGCAGTGCTTACGACAACCTAGAAGCAGTTAACACAAAACTGCGCATAAATTAGGCAATGCACCCTTTAAAACCTAGGCAGTGCAAATGGCAGAACTTGTATAGTATATCAAAAACTGGGAACTCGAAAGCCGAAAACATAGTGGAAAAAATACCTTATCAAGGCAGTAAATAAACTTTATGATCGGCAGTGCAAAATTTATCTAAACACACATTTCGATCTTACCGGCTATGGCAGTGCTTACGCCAACCTAGAAGCAGTTGACACAAAACTGCGCATAAATTAGACAGTGCACCCTTTAAAACCTAGGCAGTGCAAATGGCAGAACTTGTGCAGTACATCAAAAACTGAGAACTCGAAAGCCGAAAACATAGTGGAAAAAATAACTTATCAAGGCAGTAAATAAACTGTATGACCGACAGTGGAAAACTTATCTAAACACACATTCTGATCTTTCCGGATATGGCAGTGCTTATGCCAACCTAGAAGCAGTTAACACAAAACTGTGCATAAATTAGGCAGTGCACCCTTTAAAACATAGGCAGTGCAAATGGCAGAACTTGTGCAGTACATCAAAAAGTAGGAACTCGAAAGCCGAAAACATAGTGGAAAAATATAACTTATCAGGGCAGTACATAAACTTTATGAGCGGTAGTGCAAAACTTATCTAAACACACATTCTGATCTTACCGGCTATGGCAGTGATTACGCCAACCTAGAAGCAGTTAACACAAAACTGCGCATAAATTAGGCAGTGCACCCTTTAAAACCTAGGCAGTGCAAATGGCAGAACTTGTGCAGTACATGAAAAACTGAGAACTCGAAAGCCGAAAACATAGTGGAAAAAATAACTTATAAAGGCAGTAAATAAACTGTATGACCGACAGTGGAAAACTTATCTAAACACACATTCGGATCTTACCGGATATGGCAGTGCTTACGCCAACCTAGAAGCAGTTAATACAAAATTGTGCATAAATTAGGCAGTGCACCCTTTAAAAAATTAGGCAGTGCAAATGGCAGAACTTGTGCAGTACATCAAAAACTAGGAACTCGAAAGCCGAAAACATAGTGGAAAAATATAACTTATCAGGGCAGTACATAAACTTTATGATCGGCAGTGCAAAATTTATCTAAACACACATTTCGATCTTACCGGCTATGGCAGTGCTTACGCCAACCTAGAAGCAGTTGACACAAAACTGCGCATAAATTAGACAGTGCACCCTTTAAAACCTAGGCAGTGCAAATGGCAGAACTTGTGCAGTACATCAAAAACTGAGAACTCGAAAGCCGAAAACATAGTGGAAAAAAATAACTTATCAGACCAATACATAAACTATATGACCGGCCGTGAAAAACTTATCTAACCACACATTCTGATCTTACTGGCTATGGCAGTGGTTACGCCAACCTAGAAGCAGTTAACACAAAACTTCGCATAAATTAGCCAGTACACCATTTAAAACCTAGGCAGTGCAAATGGAAGAATTTGTGCAGTACATCAAAAACTAGGAACTCGAAAGGACAAAACATAGTGGAAAAAAATAACTTATCAGGGCAGTACATAAACTGTATGACCTGTAGTGCAAAACTTATCTAAACACACTTTCTGATCTTACCGGCTATGGCAGTGTTTACGCTAACTAGAAGCAGTTAACACAAAACTGTGCATAAATTAGGCAGTACAACCTTTAAAACCTAGGCGGTGCAAATGGCAGAAATTGTGCAGTACATCAAAAACTGGGAACTCGAAAGCCGCAAACATAATGGAAAAAAATATCTTATCAGGGCAGTACATAAACTGTATGACCGGCAGTGCAAAACTTATATAGACACACATTCTGATCATACCGGCTATGGCAGTGCTTACGCCAACCTAGAAGCAGTTAACACAAAACTGCGCATAAATTAGGCAGTGCAACCTTTAAAACATAGGCAGTGCAAATTGCAGAACTTGTGCAGTACATCAAAAACTAGGAACTCGAAAGCCGAAAACATAGTGAAAAATAACTTATCAGGACAGTACATAAACTGTATAACCGGGAGTGGCAAACTTATCTAAACACACATTCTGATCTTACCGGCTATGGCAGTGCTTACGACAACCTAGAAGCAGTTAACGCAAAACTGCGCATAAATTAGGCAATGCACCCTTTAAAACCTAGGCAGTGCAAATGGCAGAACTTGTATAGTATATCAAAAACTGGGAACTCGAAAGCCGAAAACATAGTGGAAAAAATACCTTATCAAGGCAGTAAATAAACTTTATGATCGGCAGTGCAAAATTTATCTAAACACACATTTCGATCTTACCGGCTATGGCAGTGCTTACGCCAACCTAGAAGCAGTTGACACAAAACTGCGCATAAATTAGACAGTGCACCCTTTAAAACCTAGGCAGTGCAAATGGCAGAACTTGTGCAGTACATCAAAAACTGAGAACTCGAAAGCCGAAAACATAGTGGAAAAAATAACTTATCAAGGCAGTAAATAAACTGTATGACCGACAGTGGAAAACTTATCTAAACACACATTCTGATCTTTCCGGATATGGCAGTGCTTATGCCAACCTAGAAGCAGTTAACACAAAACTGTGCATAAATTAGGCAGTGCACCCTTTAAAACATAGGCAGTGCAAATGGCAGAACTTGTGCAGTACATCAAAAAGTAGGAACTCGAAAGCCGAAAACATAGTGGAAAAATATAACTTATCAGGGCAGTACATAAACTTTATGAGCGTAGTGCAAAACTTATCTAAACACACATTCTGATCTTACCGGCTATGGCAGTGATTACGCCAACCTAGAAGCAGTTAACACAAAACTGCGCATAAATTAGGCAGTGCACCCTTTAAAACCTAGGCAGTGCAAATGGCAGAACTTGTGCAGTACATCAAAAACTGAGAACTCGAAAGCCGAAAACATAGTGGAAAAAATAACTTATAAAGGCAGTAAATAAACTGTATGACCGACAGTGGAAAACTTATCTAAACACACATTCGGATCTTACCGGATATGGCAGTGCTTACGCCAACCTAGAAGCAGTTAACACAAAACTGTGCATAAATTAGGCAGTGCACCCTTTAAAACATTAGGCAGTGCAAATGGCAGAACTTGTGCAGTACATCAAAAACTAGGAACTCGAAAGCCGAAAACATAGTGGAAAAATATAACTTATCAGGGCAGTACATAAACTGTATGACCGGCAGTGCAAAACTTATCTAAACACACATTCTGATCTTACCGGCTATGGCAGTGCTTACGCCAACCTAGAAGCAGTTGACACAAAACTGCGCATAAATTAGACAGTGCACCCTTTAAAACCTAGGCAGTGCAAATGGCAGAACTTGTGCAGTACATCAAAAACTGAGAACTCGAAAGCCGAAAACATAGTGGAAAAAAATAACTTATCAGAGGCAGTAAATAAACTGTATGACCGGACAGTGAAAAACTTATCTAAACACACATTCTGATCTTACCTGGATATGGCAGTGCTTATGCCAACCTAGAAGCAGTTAACACAAAAACTGCGCATAAATTAGCCAGTGCACCCTTAAAAACCTAGGCAGTGCAAATGGCAGAACTTGTGCAGTACATCAAAAACTGGAACTCGAAAGCCGAAAACATAGTGGAAAAAAATAACTTATCAGGGCAAGTACATAAACTGTATGACCGGCAGTGAAAACTTATCTAAACACACATTCTGATCTTACGGCTATGGCAGTGGTTACGCCAACTAGAAGCAGTTAACACAAACTGTCGCATAAATTAGGCAGTGCACCCTTTAAAACCTAGGCAGTGCAAATGGCAGAACTTGTGCAGTACATCAAAAACTGGAGAACTCGAAAGCCGAAAACATAGTGGAAATAATAACTTATCAGGGCAGTACATAAACTGTATGACCGGCAGTGCAAACTTATCTAAACACACATTCTGATCTTACCGGCTATGGCAGTGCTTACGCCAACCTAGAGCAGTTAACACAAAACTGCGCATAAATTAGGCAGTGCACCCTTTAAAACATAGGCAGTGCAAATGGCAGAACTTGTGCAGTACATCAAAAACTAGGAACTCGAAAGCCGAAAACATAGTGGAAAAAATAACTTATCAGGAGCAGTACATAAACGTATGACCGGGAAGTGCAAAACTTATCTAAACACACATTCTGATCTTACCGGCTATGGCAGTGCTTACGCCAACCTAGAAGCAGTTAACACAAAACTGCGCATAAATTAGGCAGTGCACCCTTTAAAACCTAGGCAGTGCAAATGGCAGAACTTGTGCAGTACATCAAAAACTGAGGAACTCGAAAGCCGAAAACATAGTGGAAAAAATAACTTATCAGGCAGTAAATAAACTGTATGACCGGCAGTGCAAAACTTATCTAAACACACATTCTGATCTTACCGGCTATGGCAGTGCTTACGCCAACCTAGAAGCAGTTAACACAAAACTGCGCATAAATTAGGCAGTGCACCCTTTAAAACCTAGGCAGTGCAAATGGCAGAACTTGTATAGTATATCAAAAACTGGGAACTCGAAAGCCGAAAAACATAGTGGAAAAAATAACTTATCAAGGGCAGTACATAAACTTTATGATCGGCAGTGCAAAATTTATCTAAACACACATTTCTGATCTTACCGGCTATGGCAGTGCTTACGCCAACCTAGAAGCAGTTGACACAAAACTGCGCATAAATTAGACAGTGCACCCTTTAAAACCTAGGCAAGTGCAAAATGGCAGAACTTGTGCAGTACATCAAAAACTGAGAACTCGAAAGCCGAAAACATAGTGGAAAAAATAACTTATCAAGGCAGTAAATAAACTGTATGACCGACAGTGGAAAACTTATCTAAACACACATTCTGATCTTCCGGATATGGCAGTGCTTACGCCAACCTAGAAGCAGTTAACACAAAACTGTGCATAAATTAGGCAGTGCACCCTTTAAAACATAGGCAGTGCAAATGGCAGAACTTGTGCAGTACATCAAAAAGTAGGAACTCGAAAGCCGAAAACATAGTGGAAAAATATAACTTATCAGGGCAGTACATAAACTTTATGAGCGGTAGTGCAAAACTTATCTAACACACATTCTGATCTTACCGGCTATGGCAGTGCTTACGCCAACCTAGAAGCAGTTAACACAAAACTGCGCATAAATTAGGCAGTGCACCCTTTAAAACCTAGGCAGTGCAAATGGCAGAACTTGTGCAGTACATGAAAAACTGAGAACTCGAAAGCCGAAAACATAGTGGAAAAATAACTTATAAAGGCAGTAAATAAACTGTATGACCGGCAGTGGAAAACTTATCTAAACACACATTCGGATCTTACCGGATATGGCAGTGCTTACGCCAACCTAGAAGCAGTTAATACAAAATTGTGCATAAATTAGGCAGTGCACCCTTTAAAAATTAGGCAGTGCAAATGGCAGAACTTGTGCAGTACATCAAAAACTAGGAACTCGAAAGCCGAAAACATAGTGGAAAAATATAACTTATCAGGGCAGTACATAAACTTTATGATCGGCAGTGCAAAATTTATCTAAACACACATTTCGATCTTACCGGCTATGGCAGTGCTTACGCCAACCTAGAAGCAGTTGACACAAAACTGCGCATAAATTAGACAGTGCACCCTTTAAAAACCTAGGCAGTGCAAATGGCAGAACTTGTGCAGTACATCAAAAAACTGAGAACTCGAAAGCCGAAAACATAGTGGAAAAAAATAACTTATCAGAAGCAATACATAAACTATATGACCGCAGTGAAAACTTATCTAAACACACATTCTGATCTTACCGGCTATGGCAGTGCTTACGCCAACCTAGAAGCAAGTTAAACACAAAACTTCGCATAAATTAGCAGTGCACCCTTTAAAACATAGGCAGTGCAAAATGGCAGAACTTTGTGCAGTACATCAAAAACTAGGAACTCGAAAGGCCGAAAACATAGTGGAAAAATAATAACTTATCAGGGCAGTACATAAACTGTATGAGCGGTAGTGCAAAAACTTATCTAAACACACATTTCTAATCTTACCGGCTATGGCAGTGTTACGCCTAACCTAGAAGCAGTTAACACAAAACTGCGCATAAATTAGGCAGTGCACCCTTTAAAACCTAGGCAGTGCAAATGGCAGAACTTGTGCAGTACATCAAAAACTGGAGAACTCGAAAGCCGCAAAAACATAGTGGAAAAAATAACTTATAAAGGGCAGTACATAAACTGTATGACCGCAGTGGAAAACTTATCTAGACACACCATTCGGATATTACCGGCTATGGTAGTGCTTACGCCAACCTAGAAGCATTACACAAAACTGCGCATAAATTAGGCAGTGCACCCTTTAAAAAAAATTAGGCAGTGCAAATTGCAGAACTTGTGCAGTACATCAAAAACTAGGAACTCGAAAGCCCGAAAACATAGTGAAAAATAAAACTTATCAGGCAGTACATAAACTGTATAACTCGGAGTGGCAAACTTATCTAAACACACATTCTGATCTTACGCGGCTATGGCAGTGCTTACGACAACCTAGAAGCAGTTACACAAATGCGCATAAATTAGGGCAAGTGCACCCTTTAAAACCTAGGCAGTGCAAATGGCAGAACTTGTATAGTATATCAAAAACTGGGAACTCGAAAGCCGAAAACATAGTGGAAAAAAATACCTTATCAGGCATAAATAAACTTATGATCGGCAGTGCAAAATTTATCTAAACACACATTTCGATCTTACTGGCTATGGCAGTGCTTACGCCAACCTAGAAGCAGTTGACACAAAACTGCGCATAAATTAGACAGTGCACCCTTAAAACCTAGGCAGTGCAAATGGCAGAACTTGTGCAGTACATCAAAAACTGAGAACTCGAAAGCCGAAAACATAGTGGAAAAAATAACTTATCAAGGCAGTAAATAAACTGTATGACCGACAGTGGAAAACTTATCTAAACACACATTCTGATCTTTCCGGATATGGCAGTGCTTATGCCAACCTAGAAGCAGTTAACACAAAACTGTGCATAAATTAGGCAGTGCACCCTTTAAAACATAGGCAGTGCAAATGGCAGAACTTGTGCAGTACATCAAAAAGTAGGAACTCGAAAGCCGAAAACATAGTGGAAAAATATAACTTATCAGGGCAGTACATAAACTTATGAGCGTAGTGCAAAACTTATCTAAACACACATTCTGATCTTACCGGCTATGGCAGTGATTACGCCAACCTAGAAGCAGTTAACACAAAACTGCGCATAAATTAGGCAGTGCACCCTTTAAAACCTAGGCAGTGCAAATGGCAGAACTTGTGCAGTACATCAAAAACTGGGAACTCGAAAGCCGAAAACATAGTGGAAAAAATAACTTATAAAGGCAGAATAAACTGTATGACCGGCAGTGGAAACTTATCTAAACACACATTCTGATCTTACCGGATATGGCAGTGCTTACGCCAACCTAGAAGCAGTTAATACAAAATTGTGCATAAATTAGGCAGTGCACCCTTTAAAACATAGGCAGTGCAAATGGCAGAACTTGTGCAGTACATCAAAAACTAGGAACTCGAAAGCCGAAAACATAGTGGAAAAATATAACTTATCAGGGCAGTACATAAACATTATGATCGGCAGTGCAAAATTTATCTAAACACACATTTCGATCTTACCGGCTATGGCAGTGCTTACGCCAACCTAGAAGCAGTTAACACAAAACTGCGCATAAATTAGACAGTGCACCCTTTAAAACCTAGGCAGTGCAAATGGCAGAACTTGTGCAGTACATCAAAAACTGAGAACTCGAAAGCCGAAAACATAGTGGAAAAAAATAACTTATCAGAGCAAGTACATAAACTATATGACCGGCAGTGAAAAACTTATCTAACCACACATTCTGATCTTACGGCTATGGCAGTTGTACGCCAACCTAGAAGCAGTTAACACAAAACTTCGCATATAAATTAGCCAGTGCACCATTTAAAACCTAGGCAGTGCAAATGGAAGAACTTGTGCAGTACATCAAAAACTAGGAACTCGAAAGCCGAAAAAATAGTGGAAAAAATAACTTATCAGGGCAGTACATAAACTGTATGACCGGCAGTGCAAAACTTATCTAAACACACTTTCTGATCTTACCGGCTATGGCAGTGCTTACGCTAACTAGAAGCAGTTAACACAAAACTGTGCATAAATTAGGCAGTGCAACCTTTAAAACCTAGGCAGTGCAAATGGCAGAGACTTGTGCAGTACATCAAAAACTGGGAACTCGAAAGCCGAAAACATAGTGGAAAAAAATAACTTATCAGGGCAGTACATAAACTGTATGACCGGCAGTGCAAAACTTATCTAAACACACATTCTGATCATACCGGCTATGGCAGTGCTTACGCCAACCTAGAAGCAGTTAACACAAAACTGCGCATAAATTAGGCAGTGCAACCTTTAA
>CAJUXJ010000267.1:0-45697 GCA_910589775.1 Avena eriantha
TGTTGTTCATCTTGGTCATGAAAGTTTTCCACTGATGATCACTAAAGCAGGAGACTAGGGGTTCCTCGCCAGGCTTGCGACAACAGGCCTCCGGTAACGCACGTCGATCTACGCTGACGATGTGGTCACTTTCCTTAGACCATCAGTGGTGGACTTTGCGGTGATCTCCGGGATCATCGAGGATTTTGGCGGCATCTGGCCTCCGCACCAATTTTGACAAATGCTCGGTCAACCTGATCAGATGCTCTGATGTGGACAGGGAACTGGTTGCCCAGGAGCTGCAATGTCCGATCACTCAATTTCCCTTGGGGTACCTGGGTCTGCCGCTCTTGCTTCGAGAGCCATCGGCGGCATAGCTCCAATCTCTGGTCGACCTGGTGGCTGCAAAATTGCCATCGTGGAAAGCATCCATGCTCAACAGAGGGGGCTGCCTTGAGTTTGTTAGGATGACCCTCTCAGCCATCCCGATCTTCACCATGATGACCGTAGACATACCTATAGAGATCATCCTCGCCATCGAGAAGATCATTCATGGATTTATTTGGAAGGGGAGGAAGGATGTTCATGGTGGTCATTACCTGTGGTGTGGGACAGGGTTTGCATGCCCAAGGAGATGGGGGACTGGACATCCCTAACCTACACCTCATGAGCATTGCGCTCAGATCCCGATGGTTGTGGCTGGCTAAACGTGTGAGGTGGACAAACCTTGGCGGGGTCTCGACATACGGGTGCCTAAGCTTTCTAGACAACTTTTGAACGCCACAACGGCCTCGATGCTAGGAGACGGAGCATATACTTTATTTTGGATGGACAGATGGCTGCCGTGTGGGCGAATCTGCGATGTAGCACCAAACCTATTCGCGGCGGTCCGGCAGGTGCTGCCTGATATGTCCATTTTGCATCACTATTCTATATCATAATTTACTGTTATTCATTGATATATTTCATATAAGAGATGATACTTATGTTATTTCATCTATTTTTGCATGGTTGATGACTTTTGGAGGATGAAATATTGAAGTCGGGATTCTGATGGAAAAGGCACTGCCCAGGTGCAAATTGTGGTGAAGATCAGAAAATCCTAGAAAATAAACGGAAATTCCTATTTTTCCAGAAGACGAAGTAGGCCAGAAGGAGGAGTGGACATGTGCCACAAGGGGCCCACACCACCCCTGGCGCGGGCCACCCCTGGCCACGCCACCAGGTGGTGTGGCCACCCTGGACCACCTCCAGGATCGCCCTTCCGCGTATATATTCCCCTCGAAAACCTAAGACTCGGGAGAGTAACCCAGAAAAGTTCCGCCGCCTCTGCGGGCGGAAACTAGAGAGAGAGAAAGAGCTCTCCGGCAGGCAGAAATCTGCCAGGGAAATTCCTTCCTAGAGAGGGGAGATTTTCGCCATCAACACCGTCATCAAGCTAGACTTCATCAGGATCATCATCATCTCCACCATCATCTCCACCAGCACCATCACCACCACTCCATACCTCTGTAACAATTGGGTTGAATCTTGCATAGTTCTTAGTGGAAATTTCCGGGGTAGTTCGTTTAGTTCGTTAGTTCTTGAGGACATGGGAGAAGTCATGCTGTTAGTAGTGGAACTGTGTTGAGAAAGATTCAATGTTTGATATTTAAGTTGTGGTGTTATTCTTCTAGTGGTGTCATGCGAACGTCGACTACATGATACTTCACCTTGATGGTCCTAGGGGAATGCATTGTGTATTTGGCTACTAATCGTGGGGTTGCCAGAGTGACAGAAACCTGAACCCCCGTTAGGAAACCTTTGCACAAGAGAGTGTAGGATCTCAAAGTTTAAGGGTGTGGTTAGGTTTTTATCTTAATTACTTTCTTGTAGTTGCGGATGCTTGCAAGGGCTATAATCACAAGTATGTATTAGTCCTAGGAAGGTCAATACATTAACATAGGTTCACCCACACAACACTTATCCAACTAAAGAAGATTAATCAACAATATGAAGCGAAAGCACTTGACGATATTCCCATGTGTCCTTGAGAACGGTTGGTCATCTTAAGTAATACAACCGGCTTGTCCTTTGCTAAAGAAAGGATTGGGCCACTTGGTCCAATTATTATTATTGTTTTTTATTTACTCTTACTTTATTTATCTGCATTATCAAAAACCCTAAAAATCCGTTTGCTAAGTATTTACAGAGAATTCCTGATCCATACCACTTGTCAACACCTTCTGCTCCTCGTTGGGTTGACACTCTTACTTATCGAAAATACTGCGATACACCCCCTATACTTGTGGGTCATCACTACCTCAACGCGTCGCGTGCGGGAAGGCCTGGACGGAGCTTGGCTCCACGACGTTCCACCGGATCTTGGAGCTACGGCCATAAGGGAGCTCCTTGACATTGCCGACCGATTGGAGGAGATCACCTTGACAGAAGGAGCACAAGATGTCTTGAAGTGGAACTGGACCCGAGTGGCTGCTACACCGCCAAATCCTCCTACAAGGCCTTGTTTACCGGGTGGACCTCGATGGAAGGTGCCCTACAGATCTGGTGCTCCCGAGCCCCTGCCAACTGCAAGGTTGCACTCTGGCTCGCGGTTAGGAACAGATGTGGACCGCTGACAGACTAAGCCGTATAGGGCTGCAACACCCAGCCGACTGCCCTTTCTGTGACCAATGTGGAGAGACCATTGACCACTTGTTGATGGGATGTGTCCTCGCTCGAGAGGTGTTGACGACTTGCCTAGGATGGTGGGGAAGGGCCATTGGGTGCCGGAGCACGACACGAAGCTTGTGGCTTGGCTCCAAGAAAAGAAGGGTGGAAACGGCCGAGAACGTGACATCTGGACGGGAATTGCCCTGGTCTGCTGGACGCTCTGGAGCCACCGCAATGATGTGGTGTTCGAAGGAGCCGCCCCTTCACCTGGGGAAGCCATCTGAAAGATGTCCGCCGAAGCCAGTTTGTGCAGATCGGCAGGGCTCTTCCGAGACTGCCTAGGACAAGTAGATATGTGAAGATGCCGCGAGTAGTCGGCTAGGGTCTGTGTGCCGCCCTCGAGGAAGCGTGGTATTGCGCCTTGATGTCTGTATCATGGCGTGTTGTATAACTTGGCCTCTTGGCCCTTCTTCTATGAAACCGATACGCCTTCCAGGACGTATCCTTGTTTTTTTGTTCTTGGGCAAACATGTAATGCAAGTAAAACTTTGAGCGATAAGAAATAGTTTTCTAGCCTTACACAGATGACAAGAATGCAACTTTAGAATGATATTCTAGAATGTGATAAACTACCTTCTCAAAAAAAATTGGCCTCTTCCCTCTTAATTATTTGTTCTTGTCATTGTTGAAACTATGATGCGTTGTTCTTAAGGACCCCAATATAACACAGTAGATTAGTTAGGGAGCGATCGACTCGCAACTTGCCACATGGCCATGCGATCAGGAGGGAGTTGTCATCCGATCGTCAGTTCCCAAATCGAGTGGTTCTTGGTCTGTCACGCTAGAACACCGAAAATCTCACGGGTGGTCGTTATATTTTCTGTATTTCTAAGTGTCTTAAAAGGAATATTATTGAAGGTGTATTATTTTGACTAGAAAAACTAAATTAGTATTATTCTGTAATTAAATATAAATAAATTTGGTTATATGGAACATAGACAAGGTAAACCACTCTAGCCTCTTGGCGCAAATGTTCCATCAAATTCTTGTGTTACAATTGCCATAGCAAGAACATGACCCTAGTCAGCTGGTACATACTTATAATAACCGCATGAAAGGGTGAAAACAATCCATGTCAGGGACTATTACTTAAATACTAGAAAATAGTTTGTTGTTTGGCACGTATACTATACGTGAGTGACATCCAAAGTATAAAGCATGAGTCTGTTCATCTATATACTGAACTAACACGAATGTTCCATGTGAAGACTATTTGAAGGCATAAAGAAGCAGCTAGGTTCATTTGCTTCATCATTAAAAGTACAAAATATCAATAAATTAATAATCGTAGTACCACCAACAAAGAAACATGGCCACTTTAGTGATACTACTTGCAATCCGCTGGTTCTTGAGAAAAAAAATGCCATGCATGGTTCTTTAGAGAGAGAAGAGGAGAACAAATTCCATCATTTGTAACACTTTTTCTTTGTTTTCAATATCAATTTGTGAACTATCTACGTATCGCAGGAAATCATGCATGGCCAATCGCGAGAAGTTCAATCAATCATGCAGCTGAGAAGGAAAAACAAAATAGCGTAGACAAAAGGTAGGACCAGATCATGCGAAGAGCTCTTCGTCCTATTGATTAGGAATCTCGATCAGAAACCACCAGGCCATGTCTCCTTATAGGTCTTCCAGCCTTTACACATGACCTCGTGTAGGTTCCCTTAAGTTCCAAATAACATATCTCCGAGAGTGCAAAAACAAGTTCCAAAAATGTCGCAACATTGACAGAGAGTGGATTTTCTACGATGCATTGGAGATACCATACATGTATCCACCTTTTTTTGTAGCTTGGAGATTGATGCTGATTTTTTTATTTTGTCGAAGCTTGTCATATTTTAGAATGTTAAAAATATTTGTTCCTGGTTTATTCTTGTTGAGTCATGTTTACTTTTGTTTAAAATGTATTATCATGTTTCGATATTTATCAACAAAGTTGTTGGCAGAACAACGATGACGGATAGACCTAACATGATATACCGTGAAAAGCATCGGCAATATATGTTACCGGTAGTTTCTCATAAATAATATATTGCCTTTACAGAAGTTTGTAAGACTAGGGGACACATGCGAACATTGGGTACAATATGGATGCAGCAAGATCCTTCAAACGTTGCTCCGAACAAGAGTAACCATAAAGTCGATCTTTGCTCTTACCAGATGGTACGCCAATTATTCACATGGTGTGCTTGCAGGAATTGCTACTTGTAACGATGAAAGAGATACACTCTGGACCCACTCATGTCACTACAGGAAACGGTGGAGGCGCCGACGGCCGGCTGCCGTCGGCACAGTCCAATATAGCCGTCGGCACAGGCTGTGCCGACGGTGGCCGTCGGCGTAGCAGAACCCTCTCGGCACAATTTCTGCAGCGGGACCCACCTTGTCAAGCAACGGCCGTCTGCTAACGGCTCAGTCCTGAAGCTACGCCGACGGCCGAGCTGTCGGCACAGGTTCCCGCCAGGACGTAGGCAGAGCCCGCCGCGTGTCCCCCTACGTCGACAGCCCGGGACCTCGCGAAACAGGCCCAGCCTAGGGAGCGACGATGCCCATCTGTGCCGACGGCCAGGCCGTCGCGGCCAGGCCCATCTGCTACGCCGAGCGCTAGGCCGTCGGCATAGCCTTGTGCCATATGGCACATATAGGCTGGGTGGCAGCAAGCTATGCCAACGGCATTGCCGTCGGCATAGCTCCTGGCATTTTTTTTGATTATTTTCAATTTTAGATCCATTTTAGCACCAGCAAAATAATTTCAAATTCATAAATAAAATATTGAAGCAATCAACATGACATTGCAATATCCATCATCATGCAAACACCAATACAATCATCCACAAAACATATTCGTTATCCAAACAACATCATCACAAGTGCATACACAAGATCAAGATCTAGCTCTAGCTCTAACCATGTCCATTCATGGTCTTGAACTCGGTGTATGTGTCGGTGTGTCAAGGAGCCTGAGGCTTCCCGTCCCGAGCTCAGGAGACGCACGTCGGGCCATCGGGGAAGTAGAACCACTAGCTGAACCACCAGGCGCCATGAGACGAAGTTGTGCGCCATCGCGTGGCGGACTAGGCGAGATCGGGGCACGGCCAAAGGGTGATGTCCCGGAGAGTCCCGTGCCCTACATGTTTGAGCAAAACTTAGCAAACTTTGCGAGGCATATGAAAGAGGTAACAAGTGGTTGTCAAAGAACTTACCGGGGTCCCTCCATAGTATCTGGCAGCGAAATCTTCCATCGATATGCAGCGAGGCGGCATCCCAGGATCAGGTGGCTGATCACCTTCTACTGGAACCCGCTGTCCAGTGGTAAGTAGTGATTCATCGCCTACACGATAGTTATATGTCAGTCGTTGCAGAAACAAAGGCTCAAAGTAGAGGAAGTGGGACTTGTCATCATTTGCAAAAGTAAAGGTTAAAACTTACAGCCGTCACTTTCCTAGAGTACGCATCACACTCTGCTCTCAGCTCAAGCCATGCATCATACTACCCTGTTATAATTTGCCTGGATGGCCTTGTAGGCATCCTGGAAATCATGCTACAATTTCAAAAATAAAAAATCTCGTCAGCTTAGCCATTTAGGATCAAATTGCGGAAAGGCGGTGAAAATGAGAAACACTTACATCGACGGTGGAGGTCGTAGGCCGAGGACGAGGCGCGATAGAGGGGGCGATCAGGGGTGAGGGTAGCCTTGACTTGTGTGAGGGTCATGGTAGGCTGGACCAACGCATCAAGAATGTTGAAACAGCCATGCGGCTTGCCGTGACTCGCCATGATCAATGCAGTCTCATCGACCTCAACGTGCATGGGCTCATCCACCTCCGGATTGCAAACCCTTGAGCTTCTCGCAGTAGATGTTGAGCTTCTCCTTGGCGTTGCCGTAGGTACTGGGCAAGCTGGGGTTGAGGCTGTGTGTAGGTCGGGCTTCTTCGTCTTCATCTTATCCCACACGACTAGGTCGGTAATAGGCTATCAACCTCCCCCTCCGTCTCCACCTGCATCGCCAAAGAAATGTTAATTATGGGTGTCAACTAATAACATGATAGGAAATAAATGCAGGTTGTTCCATGTATGTATATACCAAGTGCTTCTTGAAGAGACCATGGTTGCGGCTTCCCCCGCTAGGTGTTCCAATACTGTCGTGGTTTTTCTTGTTCCGCTTTCTCACGACCTCGAAGTCAGGGTCTTCCCCCGATCCACCTACCAGCCAACACCTCAAAAGCGTCCTTCTTTGTGTTCAAACCCACATTGGCATAACCTGAAACCACAACACTTATTTGAAGAACAGATAATGCAATGGGAACTTAGCATCTATGGAACTTCTCATTGATAATCTACTTACCGTCATGAAATCAAGCCACCGTCATTTTTGGCTTCTGACCCTTGGCAATCTCATCCTTCTGTATCTTAAGGCCGTGCTCAGCTTGGAAAGTGATTGATCAACGTATTCTTGGTGTTTGTACCATTGCTGCGTGTCAACTTCCAACAATCTGCAAGCAAAGTCTTCTCCGCCGCCACCTGATGCTTAGGTCTCACCTGATAGAAGACCTTCAATCATGCAACCCAAAAGTCATGAGTTAGCACGATGGTGGGCAAAATAATTATGAAAGTAATGAGTTAGCACGATGGTGAGCAAAAGTATGCCTTACCAAAAGCTGCTAATCACAGCATCAGCAGCACTCCCGAAGCCTGGGCAATCGGTGGAGGCCTCATAGTCCGCCCAAACCAAGCTAGCTTCCTCCGGCCGTTGGGGACTGTAGTGTACCAGCCCGACCAATACTTCCTAATCAAAGATCAAGCAAGCTATTAGGGTGGCGAACCCCCTTAGGATGTGTCCAATTGCTGCACAATAAACAAACATTAGTACATGCCAAATTGTTATGACCAAAAGCATGAGTTAGCATGATGGTGAAAAAAGAACGATGGTGATCAATTAGTAAAGTCACTTACTATTTGCCATAGGGCTCAATCATAGGTCTCTCCTCCGGGCGAGGCTCCTTTGTAGGGACACGTGCCTCTCCACGAGTCGGCAACTTCTTCGGTGGCGCCTCACCCTCCGCCTCCTCATCCGACATCCCCTCCAACTCCTCGTCCGAATCTTGACTTTGAAGCCACGGTGCCAGAAGCGGAGGGTATAAGTCAGACAAACGAGCAACACGCCGCGGGGGAGACGAGTCTGGATCCTCTGAATCGAGTCTTGCACCTGCATGAGAAAGAGTAAACAATTTAGCTTGAAGACATAAAAATATAGACGTAATTCATAACAATGGGGGAGATGTGTATGTACTTGAGGCTACACCTCCTCGTCTTCGTGCTGCACCTCCCCGTGCTGCACCTCCTCGTGCTCGTCCATGTCCTCCTATCGGGGGAAGTTCTCCCTGTGAGGGAGGTGGGTCCTCGGCTCTCGGGTAGGCGCGGGTTGGGACGATGTACCCTTCCCCTTTGGGTAATCTTCTCTTGATTCATCAACTTCAGAAGGGAGGCCGTTGATTCCTTGCTCCCCCCGAGGCATTGGTCAATTCACCTGCATTGAGAAAGAGTAAACAATTAAGTATAATAAAGACATAATGAAATTTAGAAGCATGTTGAGAAATAAATACTATGCATACAGACATAAAAGACCCCCACCTCTAATCATCACTATCATAAAGTACTTGGTTGTTCTCATTTTCTATATCAGTATCACTATCACGTGAGTAGTAAGGCTGGTCGCACGGTGGAGGCTCATCAGTGTTGAAATTCGCCTGATGAAACTTGGTGAGCATATCAACGTCCTTTAAATCCACCACTGTCTCACCACGAGTTTGTGCATCATTCTCGAGGCCCTCATGACCCACTTGTATGTCAAAACCCCCGAAGTTCTCTTCCTCTTGATAGAAAACTCCCTCGTATGTTACCAGGGTCAATGTGGACGTAACCGTCGGCGTTGGGCCTGGGTAGCTTACCATGTGGCGATACCTGGAAGGCGGACCTTCCCAACCCTGGAGTTCCTCTTTCATGCATGGGTAGGGAAAATAATAAACTTGCTTGGCTTGGTGAGCCACTATATACACATCGGCTCCCGCTATAGGTTGGTTGAAGGCCTAACTTCAACTAACCCAATGGAAGGGGTACTTCTTTGTCCATCGATGGGGTCAAACCAGTGGCATTTAAACACAACGAGCTTTGAGTTTTATGTTTGTCTCGAACGTCAGCTCGTATACGTCCTCTAATATCCCATAGTAATCAACCTCATTGGTTCCTTCGGTGAAGACTCGGTATTTATAGTTTTTGCATAGGCCGATTGTTCTGGTAAAACTTTGTATGGAAGCGGTACCCATTAACATCGTACTTCTGATACCTCATGACTCTACGGCTACAACCCTGTGAAACACATCGAATCTCCTTCGTCATATCAACGTTGCGATCAGCTCCCTACATGTCACGAATTGCAAGGTAAGAGGGATATGTGTAATAATAGGGAAAAGTCACGGACTGCAAGGAAAGAGGGTTAGGTTTGAAATTAATTTGGCCCTGAACCAAGCCACGAAATTTTTCTTTCCCGGGGCACCATCTTTTAGAAGAGTTGTCCAGCTCCGTGACACTGGGATCCCTCATTGTCCGACCATTGTTCATCCTTGAATTGGCTAAAAGGAGAAACGCGTGTTAGACCAAAACCGAGTTACTAGTTGGAATAAGTAATTTGTTCATCAGTTTACCTCATGAAACTGATAAGTTCATGCTTCATGTTCATGAGAACATAGAACATTATGCCCTCCTTTTCGTTCGGCTTCAATAAGTACTCCTTTTCCAGCACCCCGGACTTGCCACCGGGAGATTAAAAGAGTGGGATCTTGGGGTCTTCCTCCAACTTGTCGACATTGTACCGAGTGATCGGGTTATGCAAAGTGGGAACATATCGGCATAGTACTTAGTCGTGATGTCTGCTATCTCCCCGATCAGAGTTGCCTCAGCTATGCATGCTTCAATCTTACTTTCATTTCCACATTTCATCTGAATACACTTAAACTCTCTCTCAATACAGAACTGCCACGAAACTGCACTGGTCCACCCAAGAGTACCTCGTTCGCGAGGTGCACAATGAGATGTGCCATCGAAGTAAAAAAGCCTGGGCGGAAAGATCGTCTCCAACTTGCATAGCAACTCTGGCACTAGTTCCTACAGCCTCTCAATCAGCTCGGGAGATACCTGCTTAGCACAAAGAGTGCGAAAGAAATGGCTCAACTCCGCGAGCACTCGCCATACATGATCAGGGAGATACCCTCGAACCATCACTGGCATCAGCCGCTCAATCCATATATGATAGTCATGACTCTTTAGCCCGGTGACTTTTCCCATCGCAAGATTTGACTCCCTTACTAATATTTGAACAATAACCATCAGGGAACATCACGACGTATTTGAGCCACCTGAATGCTCCTTCTTTTGGTCACTATGAAGGCAGAAGATGGCATTGCGGCTTGAACCAATTTCTTCGATTGTGGTCAGGAGGCTGCATGTGTTGTTTCTTCCTATCACATAGCTTCTCAACATCGACCCTAGCCTTGACATTATCCTTTGACTTCCCAGGAATGTTGCAAATGTGTGAAAGAGGGACTCTCCTACATTCTTTTCAGCGTGCATCACATCATGTTATGGGGAAGTTCGAGGTCCTTGTAATACTCGAGCTTTGTTATGGCTGCCTCGTGAGTCCAGTTGTGCGTTTTACCATATCCCTTCAAATTGTGGGCCAAGAATCTCAGTACGCTTAAGAGCAAGTAGCTCGGCTTTAACAGCTGCACCATCAAACGTTGGTATTGCTTTTTATTCATTCACAACTATGCCCTTCATGAAGTTCTTTTTGTCTCGTCTGAATCGGTTGCCCTCTTTTAAGGAAAGGTCGATGTTTGTCAAAGGCGACATACTTGCCACCGCGGTTAGCCAAAAGAACTCAAGTTTTGAGCATGCAAACTAGGCAAGGCACTTCGGATGTACAACCATCCGCAAAATAGGGCATAGCCGGGCATGTCGTGCATGGAATCTGGTACCAAACTCTCATGAGGAAGTTTGTCTTATATGCTCGGTCATATGTCAATGTCCCATGGTGCCAAGAGTGGTTCAAATCATCATAAGCGGCTGCATGTAGACACTCAAATTCTTCCCCGGGTATTCAGGCCCTGGAATGACAAGTGATAGGAATATGGTATTCCTCTGCATTAGAACTCCGGGAGGGAGATTGAGCGAATAAAAAACACGGGCCAACAGTTTGTAAGAGGCGGTCGACATACCATATGGATTGAATCCATCGGTTGCTATCGCAATTCTGACATTCCGAGCCTCACTTGCAAATGTCTGTGTTTTGCATCGAGTTCTTCCATGCCTTACCATCATATGGATGTCCCCATCATTCATGTCCGTGCTCGTCATGGCATCTCTTCCCTATCTTGTGCCACTTCATCTGTGTGGCAGACTCCTCGGTCATGTAAAGCCGCTGGATTCTTTTTATGAATGGGAGATAACGAAGAATCTTCACGACGACATTTTTTTGTTGTCATCTGACCAACACGTCCCATTCTCTCATGATACCTAGAGGCCCCACACTTGCTGCAGTACATGTCATCCTCAACTGTTCCAAAACAAAAGGCCGTCTGCTAGACAACAATCTATCTTTACATAATCCATGGTGAGTGCTTTCATCAATGTTCCGGCATTCGTACATGCTTTTAGGTAGACAATGCCCTCTCGGCAACATGTTACCATACGTAAACAAATTACGTTCAAACCTTGCTCGGGTGGTGGCGTACTGGGACTTGTTGGCTAGTATTTGCGAGATGGCATTGAGCTGAGACACTTCCGCACCCGGATATAGAGGCCTCTTAGACGAGGCCATCATATCATAGAAGGCCTTCGCGGTTGCCTCCGGTTCCTCCGGTTGACCTGGTTCCTCTAGTTCTTCCGGTTTCTGGCGGTTCCTCCTGTGGAGGTGGCGAATCTGGCATGTCGGCATCACGAAGGCT
Organism: Avena eriantha; assembly: GCA_910589775.1. NCBI lineage: Eukaryota > Viridiplantae > Streptophyta > Magnoliopsida > Poales > Poaceae > Avena > Avena eriantha. The sequence goes on from CAJUXJ010000267.1 coordinate 11,694, forward strand.
CGTACTCAAGCATATACCCATACCGCCATAGGTGTTTACTCATATCATCCTTTGTCTAACGATGAAGCCTCATGCAATGAGCACAAGGACACCTTGCACGAACTACATTTGAAACACGCGCTAACTCCTTCACCAGAAAATTGGTCTTCCATAGCCACTCCTCTATTCTTTCAAGCGCATTAGTATGGCCACTGTACATACAACCATTACCAGCCATCCTCTATTCATCGGGAGCCACAATACAAATATAACATTTCATTTTAATTAATGACATCAAACTAAATACACAAATCTTGCGTTGTTATTCCATGCATACACCTAACATGTCTAATAGGAAAAGATATGTCCTAATCCTACCCGAAGATGTGTAGATTGGATACGTTCTCCACGGTCTACCCCGAACTGGGACAAAATTTCGGCAGCACCTCCCCGATGTTCTCCTGATACACGTCTCGACAAAAATGCCCAGAGGAATGTGCATCCGGAGAACCACGTGGGGGTGCCGCCGAAATCTTGCCTCGGTTCGGGGTAGACCGTGGAGAACATATCCAATCTACACATCCTCCGGCTGTCCACAAAACGTGGACAATCCAAAAGAGTTACAGTTTTAAATATGCGATCGAATGCATATTTATTCGTGTAACCCTTCGAACGGGAGACCGCCTAGGTTTCGCGACTGACTTGGTGATCTAGACACAAAAATAAAACCTAGGTACATTACAAGATGGGCGCAAGATTTATACCCTCGAAGCGTGAGCGAATAGTCGAGGAAGGTCGAGTAGCAGAACGGCGACCTCTCCGATGGCAACCTCCGGGACGGCGTCAGGATCTGATTTGCAGGGTGGTGACGACCTCCAGGACGGCAACCTCTCCGATGGGGCCTAGTGTCCACCTCAAAGTCTGCAGATTGCAAACACAAATATATTAACCTATTTAGCTCACATAATTTATCTAAACTACCTTTTTCGATAAACGGTCACGAAGATCGTCGGCACAAGGAGGAACCCTAGAAACCTCAAGATCTGGCGTAGAAACCTCAAGATCTGGCTGCTCAGGTCTGAAACAACCGCAGCCCCTACCGGGCAAAAAGCCCACTACCGGCAAAATGCCAAGCAACCTAAAACCTACTGCTACTACCTTAAATTATCTAAACTACCTAATATACCAACTGAACTACCTAAAATTATCATATATACTAAACTACCTTAACTACCTAATATATTAAACTACCATATATACTAAAACAATCATATATACTAACTTAACTACCTAAAACAGAGAACAAAAAAGACTAGAGGATTTACCTTGGCGGCGCGGAGCTCGCAGTAGAGGAGGTTCCTGGTGGCGGCCGCACAAGCATAGGAGGCCCGCGAGCAAAGGAGGGCCTCGCGAGCAGAGGAGACCCGCAGCAGAGGACGGTGGCACCCGCGAGCAGAGCTCCGCGGGGGCAGGTGAGGCAGGGGCGGCGGGGCCGGGGAGCTCCGCGGGGTAGGTGAGGCAGTGGCGGCAGTGGCCGGGGGAGCTCCGCGGGGGCAGGTGAGGCAAGTGGCGGCAGTGGCCGGGGGAGCTCCGCGGGGGGCAGGTGAGGCAGGGGCGGCAGCGGCCGGGGGAGCTCCGCGAGGGCAGGTGAGGCAGGGGCGGCGGCGGCCGGGGGAGCTCCACGGGGCCGAGTCAGGCTCGCAGGTCACGGCCGCGAGGCAACGGCGGCTCGGCAGCGGCGGCGGCTCGGCAGCGGCGGCGGCGATTCGGCAGCGGCGGCGACGGAGCGGGTGAAACCCTGGTTGTGCGCGTGAGCAGTGTGCGTGCGGAGCAATGAGCAGTGTGCGTGCCGAACCGGATAAGTTGGAACCCTGGCTGTGCCGACGGCCAAACCGTCGCATAGTCCAACAGATTTTTCACCGACCCACAGACCAACATATGTTTTTTCTATTTTTTCTAGTTTCACTTTTATTTTCTCATGTTTAATATATTTAATTTTATTTTTTCCTCCCTTTTCCATTTCCTTTCTATAATATATATTCTTGCGGTGCGACGGTCCTTTTCTGAAGAAACCCTAGTCTGAGGGACCCGCGGATCTACCCCTTTATCCCGCGGGCCCTACCGCCTAGGGTTTCACTGCGGGGTAGACCCGTGGGCCCCACCGACTAGGGTTTCGCTAGAAAAGGACCGCCGGAGCTCCGGAATCCCACTGGAACTTGCACGTGGACCTAGTATATGTGTCCAAGTGTGGTGGAAGGTCCATAGATGCAATGTCTAGATCCCTGGTCTGACCTTCTACACATGCGTGCGATAACACTTAGTAGATTCCGGGACGTGTAGGGGTAATAGTCCTGCTGTGGGTATACCGGGGGGCTAGCATGTGCTATAAGGTCCCAACCTTTGTTTTCCATGTAGATATGATCTAAACAAAGCTAAACCAACAAAAAAGCGTGTTGTCTGAACCTCGTACTAAGAAAGCTACAGGGTAGACCCGCGGGCGATAACACTTAGTAGATTCCTGGACGTGTAGGGGTAACAGTCCCGCTGCGGGTATACCGGGGGGGGCTAGCATGTGCTATAAGGTCCCAACCTTTGTTTTCCATGTAGATATGACCTAAACAAAGCTAAACCAACAAAAAAGCGTGTTGTCTGAACCTCGTACTAAGAAAGCTACAAGGGTAGACCCGCGTGCGATAACACATAGTAGATTCCTGGACGTGTAGAGGTAACAGTCCCGCTGCGGGTATACCGGGGGGCTAGCATGTGCTATAAGGTCCCAACCTTTGTTTTCCATGTAGATATGACCTAAACAAAGCTAAACCAACAAAAAAGCGCGTTGTCTGAATCTCGTACAAAGAAAGCTACAGGGGTAGACCCACGGGCCCCACCGACTAGGGTTTCGCTGGAAAAGGACCGCCGGAGCTCCGGAATCCTACTGGAACTGGCACGTGGACCTAGTATATGTGACCAAGTGTGGTGGAAGGTCCATGGATGTAATGTCTAGATCCCCGGTCTGACCTTCTTCACATGCGTGCGATAACACATAGTAGATTCCTGGACGTGTAGGGGTAACAGTCCCGCTGCGGGTATACCGGGGGGCTAGCATGTGCTATCAGGTCCCAACCTTTGTTTTTCCATGTAGATATGACCTAAACAAAGCTAAACCAACAAAAAAAGCGCGTTGTCTGAACCTCGTACAAAGAAAGCTAAAGGGGGTAGACCCGTGGGCCCCACCGACTAGGGTTCCGCTGGAAAAGGACCGCCAGAGCTCCGGAATCCTACTGGAACTAGCACGTGGACCTAGTATATGTGTCCAAGTATGGTAGAAGGTCCATGGATGTAATGCCTAGATCCCCGGTCTGACCTTCTTCACATCCGTGCGATAACACTCAGTAGATTCCTTGACGTGTAGGGGTAACAGTCACGCTGCGGGTATACCGGGGGGATAGCATGTGCTATAAGGTCCCAACCTTTGTTTTCCATGTAGATATGACCTAAACAAAGCTAAACCAACAAAAAAGCGCATTGTCTGAACCTCGTACTAAGAAAGCTACAGGGGTAGACCCGCGGGCCCCACCGACTAGGGTTTCGCTGGAAAAGGACCGCCGGAGCTCCGGAATCCTACTGTAACTGGCACGTGGACCTAGTATATGTGTCCAAGTGTGGTGGAAGGTCCATGGATGTAATGTCTAGATCCCCGGTCTGACCTTCTTCACATGCGTGCGATAACACATAGTAGATTCCTGGACGTGTAGGGGTAATAGTCCCGCTGCGGGTATATACCGGGGGGCTAGCATGTGCTATAAGGTCCCAACCTTTGTTTTCCATGTAGATATGAGCTAAACAAAGCTAAACCAACAAAAAAGCGTGTTGTCTGAACCTCGTACTAAGAAAGCTACATGGCTAGACCCCGGGCCCCACCGACTAGGGTTTCGCTGGAAAAGGACCGCTGGAGCTCCGGAATCCTACTGGAACTGGCACGTGTACCTAGTATATGTGTCCAAGTGTGGTGGAAGGTCCATGGATGTAATGTCTAGATCCCCGGTCTGACCTTCTTCACATGCGTGCGATAACACTTAGTAGATTCCTTGACTTGTACGGGTAACAGTCCCGCTGCGGGTATACCGGGGGGCTAGCATGTGCTATAAGGTCCCAACCTTTGTTTTCCATGTAGATATGACCTAAACAAAGCTAAACCAACAAAAAAGTGCGTTGTCTGAACCTCGTACTAAGAAGCTACAGGGGTAGACCCATGGGCCCCACCGACTAGGGTTTCGCTGGAAACGACCGCCGAAGCTCCGGAATCCCACTGGAACTTGCACGTGGACCTAGTATATGTGTCCAAGTGTGGTGGAAGGTCCATGGATGTAATGTCTAGATCCCCGGTCTGACCTTCTTCACATGCGCGCGATAACACTTAGTAGATTCCTTGACGTGTAGGGGTAACAGTCCCGTTGCGGGTATACCGGGGGGGCTAGCATGTGATATAAGGTCCCAAACTTTGTTTTCCATGTAGATATGACCTAAACAAAGCTAAACCAACAAAAAGCGCATTGTCTGAACCTCGTACTAAGAAAGCTATAGGGGTAGACCCGCGGGCCCCACCGACTAGGGTTTCGCCGGAAAAGGACCGCCGGAGCACCGAAATCCCACTAGAACTTGCACGTGGACCTAGTATATGTGTCCAAGTGTGGTGAAATGTCCATGGATGTAATGTCTAGATCCCCGATCTGACCTTCTTCACATGCGTGCGATAACACATAGTAGATTCCTGGACGTGTAGAGGTAACAGTCCCGCTGCGGGTATACCGGGGGCCTAGCATGTGCTATAAGGTCCCAACCTTTGTTTTCCATGTAGATATGACCTAAACAAAGCTAAACCAACAAAAAAGCGTGTTGTCTGAACCTCGTACTAAGAAAGCTACAGGGGTAAACCCGCGGGCCCCACCGACTAGGGTTTCGCTGGAAAAGGACCGCCGGAGCTCCGGAATCCCACTGGAACTTGCACGTGGACCTAGTATATGTGTCCAAGTGTGGTGGAAGGTCCATGTATGTAATGTCTAGATCCCCGGTCTGACCTTCTTCACATGCGTGCGATAACACTTAGTAGATTCCTTGACGTGTAAGGATAACAGTCCGGCTGCGGGTATACCGGGGGGCTAGCATGTGCTATAAGGTCCCAACCTTTGTTTTCCATGTAGATATGACCTAAAGAAAGCTAAACCAACAAAAAAGCGCATTTTCTGAACCTCGTACTAAGAAGCTACAGGGGTAGACCCGTGGGCCCCACCAACTAGGGTTTCGCTGGAAAAGGACCGCCGGAGCTCCGGAATCCTACTGGAACTTGCACGTGGACCTAGTATATGTGTCCAAGTGTGGTTCAAGGTCCATGGATGTAATGTCTAGATCCCCGGTCTAACCTTCTTCACATGCGTGCGATAACACTTAGTAGATTCCTGGACGTGTAGGGGTAACAGTCCCATTGCGGGTATACCGGGGGGCTAGCATGTGCTATAAGGTCCCAACCTTTGTTTTCCATGTAGATATGACCTAAACAAAGCTAAACCAACAAAAAAGCGTGTTGTCTGAACCTCGTACTAAGAAAGCTACAAGGGTAGACCCGCGTGCGATAACACATAGTAGATTCCTGGACGTGTAGAGGTAACAGTCCCGCTGCGGGTATACCGGGGGCTAGCATGTGCTATAAGGTCCCAACCTTTGTTTTCCATGTAGATATGACCTAAACAAAGCTAAACCAACAAAAAAGCGCGTTGTCTGAATCTCGTACAAAGAAAGCTACAGGGGTAGACCCACGGGCCCCACCGACTAGGGTTTCGCTGGAAAAGGACCGCCGGAGCTCCGGAATCCTACTGGAACTGGCACGTGGACCTAGTATATGTGACCAAGTGTGGTGGAAGGTCCATGGATGTAATGTCTAGATCCCCGGTCTGACCTTCTTCACATGCGTGCGATAACACTTAGTAGATTCCTTGACGTGTAGGGGTACCAGTCCCGCTGCGGGTATACCGGGGGGCTAGCATGTGCTATAAGGTCCCAACCTTTGTTTTCCATGTAGATATGACCTAAACCAAGCTAAACCAACAAAAAAGTGCGTTGTCTGAACCTCGTACTAAGAAAGCTACAGGGGTATACCCGTGGGCCCCACCGACTAGGGTTTCGCTGGAAAAGGACCGCCGGAGCTCCGGAATCCCACTGGAACTTGCAAGTGGACCTAGTATATGTGTCCAAGTGTGGTGTAAGGTCCATGGATGTAATGTCTATATCCCCGGTCTGACCTTCTTCACATCCGTGCGATAACACTTAGTAGATTCCTTGACGTGTAGGGGTAACAGTCCCGTTGCGGGTATACCGGGGGGCTAGGATGTGCTATAAGGTCCCAAACTTTGTTTTCCATGTAGATATGACCTAAAAAAGCTAAACCAACAAAAAAGCGCATTGTCTGAACCTCATACTAAGAAAGCTACAGGGGTAGACCCGCGTGCGATAACACTTAGTAGATTCCTGGACGTGTAGGGGTAATAGTCGCGCTGCGGGTATACCGGGGGCTAGCATGTGCTATAAGGTCCCAACCTTTGTTCTCCATGTAGATATGAGCTAAACAAAGCTAAACCAACAAAAAAGCGCGTTGTCTGAACCTCGTACAAAGAAAGCTACAGGGGTAGACCCACGGGCCCCACCGACTAGGGTTTCGCAGGAAAAGGACCGCCGGAGCTCCGGAATCCTATTGGAACTGGCACGTGGACCTAGTATATGTGTCCAAGTGTGGTGGAAGGTCCATGGATGTAATGTCTAGATCCCCGGTCTGACCTTCTTCACATGCGTGCGATAACACTTAGTAGATTCCTTGACGTGTAGGGGTAACAGTCCCGCTGCGGGTATACCGGGGGGCTAGCATGTGCTATAAGGTCCCAACCTTTGTTTTCCATGTAGATATGACCTAAACCAAGCTAAACCAACAAAAAAGTGCGTTGTATGAACCTCGTACTAAGAAAGCTACAGGGGTAGACCCGTGGGCCCCACCGACTAGGGTTTCGCTGGAAAAGGACCGCCGGAGCTCCGGAATCCCACTGGAACTTGCACGTGGACCTAGTATATGTGTCCAAGTGTTGTTTTAAGTAGATATGGAATATGCGTTGGAGACCGAATGTTGTTCGGAGTCTCGGATTGGATTCGGGACATCACAAGGATATCCGGAGAATAAGATTCATATATAGGGAATCATTTTCTGAGTTAGGAAATGTTCCGGAGTGTTTGTATGAGGATTCTAGAAGGTTTCGGAATGTTCCGGAAGGTTCTAGAAGATATCTTGGAGTTTGCTTGAAAATCAAGATAGGGATCAAGGAGTCCTGGTGGGTCAAGACTAGGAGTCGTGGGGGAGGAGGACTCCTCCCCCCACTCCCCAATCCGCCGGCCTAGAGGAGGGGAGTCCTTGTAGGAGTCCCCCTCCCCAAGGCACCCTCCCCCCTTAAATAGAAGGGCAGGGGCGCCCCCTTCTCCCTAGGTCCCATAACTCCCAATCTCTGCCGCCTCTCTCCTCCACCTTTGTTCTGCACAGGCATAGGCAAAGCCCTGCAGAATTCTCTACTCCACCACCACCACCATGCCGTCGTGCTGCTGGGATTCCGTGGAGAAGATCTACTACCTCCGCTGCTTGCTGGAACGGGGAGAGGAAGGTCTGCTCCGACTCCGCACGTGTGACCGACTGCGGAAGCGCTGCCGAAACGCGGCGCCGGAAGGATCGTCTACTTGACCGATGCCGGAAGCGCTGCCGGAACGCGACGCCGGAAGGATCGTCCACACGATCTTGAGATCGGCAAGTGATCGACTACATTAACCACGAGATCTAATCTCGTTAACGCTTTCGGATCTACGAGGGTTAGTTCCTATCTATCTCGTTGCTCATGTCTAATAGATTAGATCTTGGCTTTTATCTAGATTAGATCTGTGTTTTGTTCGTTCTTGCGGTAGAAATTTTTTGTTTTCCATGCTACGAACCCATCAGTGGTATCAGAGCCGTATCTATGCGTAGATCTGTTGCACGAGTAGAACACAATGTTTTTGTGGGCGTTGATGCTCTTGTTGTCGGTGTCTTAGCGTGTACTTTGCATCTTGCGGCATGGTGGGATGAAGCGGCTCGGGCTAACATTACATGTCATCGCACATGAGACTTGCTCCACGCTTGACGTGCAACTTGTTTTGCACAAGTGGCTTTGCGGGTGTCTATCTCTCCCACCATAGTTAAGATTCAATTTACAATGAGCATCTTGACAACACTTGTATCAACGTTGTGGTCCTTGTTCGTAGGTAAGATCGGTCTTATGCGAAAGCCCCAAACCACGTAAAACATGCAAAGAAAAATTAGAGGCGTCTAACTTGTTTTGCAGGGGTTTTGTGATGTGATATGGACAACATGTGATTGTGATTGTATTTGATGTATGCAATGATCCTTGTTGTAATATGGCAACCGGCAGGAGCCTAATGGTTGTCTTTAATTTTGTTAAGACCTGCGTGTCTATTCATCTTGTAATAGCTTTATTCCAAGTAGTTGTAATAGTTGCTAGTGATGATGGACAACCATGAAGCGGTGCCACTGACCTTGACGCAATGCTGGTGATGATGGAGATCATGTTCGTGCTTTGGAGATGGAGATCAAAGGCGCAAGAAGAAAGAGCCATATCATATCACACTAATTATGAATTGCATGTGATGTTAATCCTTTATGCATCTTGTATTGCTTAGATCGCGACGGTAGCATTATAAGATGATCCCTCTCACTAAATATCAAGTAATAAAGTGTTCACCCTTAGTTGGCACCGTTGCTAAGACTCGTCGTTTCGAAGCATCTCGTGATGATCGGATGTGATAGATTCTACGTGTGCATACAACGGGTGCAAGCCAGATTTGCATATGCGGAAACTAAGGTTATCTTGACGAGCCTAGCATGTACATACATGGTCTCGGAACACGGAATACCGAAAGGTAGAGCATGAGTCATATAATTGATATGATGAACATGAAGATTGTTCGTCGATGAAACTACATCTTCTCTCGTGAAGATCGGACTTGGTGTAGTGGACTTGGTTCGTGTAATCACTAAGACAATGTGAGGGATGTTGTTTTGAGTGGGAGTTCACCTAGTTAGTTTAATAATTAAATTTGAACTAAATTTGTCATAAACTTAGTCTAAACTACTTGCAAATTGTTGTAGATTATGGCGACCCCCTCCATCAATTTCAATGCGTTCCTAGAGAAAGAAAAGCTTAAGAACAATGGAAGCAATTTCACAGACTGGTTCCGTGGACTGAAGATCGTCCTCAGGGCTGGTCAGTTGACCTATGTGCTCGATGCACCGCTAGGTGACCCACCTGCAGATAATGCCACCAATGACGAAAAGAATGTTTTCGCCACTCGGAAGAATCATTACTCCACAGTTCAGTGTGCCATCCTGTACGGTTTAGAAGCGGAGCTCCAACAGCGTTTTGAGCACCACGACCCGTTCGAGATCATCAAGGAGCTCAGGCTAATTTTTTAGACTCGCACGGCCATGGAGAGCTATGAGGCCTCCGAGAAATTCTTTAACTGTAAGATGGAAGAGGGAAGCTCCGTTAGCGAGCACGTGCTCACCGTGTCTGGGTACGCTAAGAAGCTCCAAGAGTTGGGAATATCGATTCCTAATGAATTGGGGATTCACCGTCTCCTTCAATCACTGCCACCAAGTTACAAGAACTTTGTGATGAACTACAACATGCACTGCATGAACAAGACGTTGCCTGAACTGTCGTCCATGCTGAAAACTGCTGAAGTGGAGATCAAGAAGGAGAAACAAGTGTTGATGGTCAATAAGACCACCAATTTCAAGAGACGGGGCAAGCCTAAGAACAAGGGCAACTTCAAGAAGGACGGCAAGAAAGCTGCCGCACCTGCTAAGAAGCCCAAGGCTGGTCCTAAGCCTGAAACTGAATGCTTCTACTGCAAGGGTGCTGGTCACTGGAAGCGTAACTGCCCCAAGTACCTGGCGGATCTGAAGAACGGCAACATCAAGAAGAAAGGTATATTTGATATATGTGTTATAGATGTGTATCTTACTAGTAATCGTAGTAGTGCCTGGGTATTTGATACTGGTTCGGTTGCTCATATTTGTAACTCGAAACAGGAGCTGCGGAATAAACGAAGACTGGCAAGAGACGAGGTGACGATGCGCATTGGAAATGGCTCCAAGGTTGATGTGATCGCCGTCGGCACGCTCCCTCTACATCTACCTTCGGGATTAGTTTTAAATTTAAATAATTGTTATTTGGTGCCTGCGTTAAGCATGAACATTATATCTGGATCCTGTTTATTGCAAGACAGTTACTCTTTTAAGTCCGAGAATAAAGGTTGTTCGATTTATATGAGTAATATCTTTTATGGTAATGCACCTGAGATGAATGGTTTATTCTTACCGAATCTCGATAGTAGTGATACACATGTTCACAACATAGATGCTAAACGAATTAAATTGAATGATAATTCTACATACATGTGGCACTGTCGTCTTGGTCACATTGGAGTGAAGCGTATGAAGAAACTCCATTCTGATGGACTTCTTGAATCACTTGATTTTGAATCACTTGAAAGATGCGAAGCATGTTTAATGGGAAAAATGACTAAGACTCCATTCTCTGGTACAATGGAGCGAGCTATAGACTTATTGGAAATAATACATTCCGATGTGTGCGGACCAATGAGTGTAGCATCGCGTGGTTGATATCGTTATGTTCTCACTTTCACGGATGACTTGAGTAGATATGGGTATGTCTACTTTATGAAACATAAGTCCGAAACTTTCGAGAAGTTTAAGGAATTTCAAAGTGAAGTGGAAAATCATCGTAACAAGAAGATTAAGTTTCTGTGTTCTGATCGCGGAGGAGAATATCTGAGTTATGAGTTTGGCATGCATTTAAAGAAATGTGGAATACTTTCGCAGTTGACACCGCCGGGAACACCACAGCGTAATGGTGTGTCCGAACGTCGTAATCGAACTCTCTTAGATATGGTTCGGTCTATGATGTCTCTTATAGATTTACCGTTATCATTTTGGGGCTATGTATTAGAGACAGCCGCATTCACTTTAAATAGGGCACCATCTAAATCCGTTGAAACGACACCGTACGAATTGTGGTTTGGTAAGAAACCTAAGTTGTCGTTCCTTAAAGTTTGGGGTTGCGAGGCATATGTAAAGAAGTTACAACCTGATAAGCTAGAACCCAAAGCAGAGAAATGCGTCTTCATAGGATACCCTAAAGAAACAATTGGGTATACCTTCTATCATAGATCCGAAGGCAAAGTTTTCGTTGCAAATAATGGATCCTTTCTTGAGAAGGAGTTTCTCTCGAAGGAGGTGACTGGAAGGAAAGTATAAATCGATGAGGTTATTGAACCTTCTCTCGGATTTGAGAGTAGCTCAGCACCGGAAGATGTTTTTGTGCCGCCTGCACCAATTGGAGAGGAAGCTAATGATAATGATCATGGAACTTCGAATGAAGTTACTACTGAACCTCGCAGGTCAACGAGGGTTCGTACCACTCCTGATTGGTATGAATCTGCCTTGAACGTCATGTTGGTGGACAACGCTGATGACCCTACGACGTATGAAGAAGCTATGGTGAGCCTAGATTCCAACAAATGGCTAGAAGCCATGAAATCCGAAATGGGATCCATGTACGAAAACCAAGTATGGACTTTGGTGGACTTACCGGATGGCCGTAAGGCTGTCGAGAACAAATGGATTTTCAAGAGAAAAACAGATGCTGATGGTAATGTTACCATCTACAAAGCTCGACTTGTCGCGAAAGGGTTCCGACAAATTCAAGGAGTTGACTATGATGAGACTTTCTCACTAGTAGCGAAGCTAAAGTCTGTGAGGATTTTGTTAGCAATTGCTGCACATTTCGATTATGAGATTTGGTAGATGGATGTCAAAACTACGTTCCTTAATGGTGACATTGAGGAAGAGTTGTATATGGTACAACCCAAGGGTTTTGTCGATCCTAAAGATGCTGACAAGGTATGCAAGCTTCAACGCTCCATTTATGGACTGAAGCAAGCATCCCGGAGTTGGAATCAACGTTTTGATAAAGTAATCAAAAACTTTGGATTTATACAAACTTATGGAGAAGCTTGTATTTACAAGAAAGTGAGTGGGAGCTCTGTAGCGTTCCTAGTACTATATGTAGATGACATATTGTTGATTGGGAATGATATAGAACTTCTTAATAGCGTCAAGACCTATTTGAATAATAGTTTTTCAATGAACTTCTTAACTCCCACTGCGTTGTCTGAACCTCGTACCAAGAAAGCTACAGGGGTAGACCCGCGGGCCCCACCGACTAGGGTTTCGCTGGAAAAGGACAGCCGGAGCTCCGGAATCCCACTAGAACTTGCACATGGACCTAGTATATGTGTCCAAGTATGGTGCAAGTTCCATGAATGCAATGTCTGTTGGAGATATGCCCAAGCGGCAATAATAAAAGTGATTATTATTATATCTTTGTGTTTATGATGAATGTTTACATCCCATGCTATAATTGTATTATTAGGAAACACTAATACATGTGTGTTTTGTAAACATATAAGAGTCCCTAGTAAGCCTCTTGTTGAACTAGCTTGTTGATTAATTGATGATCATGGTTTCCTGATCATGGACATTGGATGTGATTAATAACAAGGTTATATAATTAGGAGAATGATGTGATGGACACACACCCATAGTAAGCGTAGCATAAGATCAAGTCATTAAGTTCGTATTGCTATAAGCTTTCAAATACATAGTAAACTATTCCTTCGACCATGAGGTTATGTTAATCACCATCACCAGATGGATACTTTGATGACATCAAACGCCGCTTCGTAACGTGGTGGTTATAAAAGTGTCATTGGGTATTCTGAAAGTATGTGTTGAAGCGCATGAACCAAGATTGGGATTTGTCCATCCATATGACGGATAGATATGCTCTGGGCCCTCTCGGTGGAATGTCATCTAGTTAGCTTGCAAGCATGTGACTTGGTCACAAGGGATGACATCTCACGGAACGAGTAAAGAGTACTTATCAGTAACGAGGTAGAACTAGGTATGGAGATACGAACGATCAAACCTCGGATAAGTATAGTATCGCGAGACAAAGGGAATTAGTTTCGTATGTAAGTGGTTCAATCGATCGCAAAGTCATCGTTGAGTATGTGGGAGCCATTGTGGATCTCCAGGTCCCGCTGATGGTTATTGATAGGAGATGTGTCTCTATCATGTCTACATATTCACGAACCGTAGGGTGACACACTTAAGGTTCGAAGTTGTTTTAAGTAGATATGGAATATGCGTTGGAGACCGAATGTTGTTCGGAGTCTCGGATTGGATTCAGGACATCACAAGGATATCCGGAATGGTCCGGAGAATAAGATTCATATATAGGGAATCATTTTCTGAGTTAGGAAATGTTCCGGAGTGTTTGTATGAGGATTCTAGAAGGTTTCGGAATGTTCCGGAAGGTTCTAGAAGATATCTTGGAGTTTGCTTGAAAATCAAGATAGGGATCAAGGAGTCCTGGTGGGTCAAGACTAGGAGTCGTGGGGGAGGAGGACTCCTCCCCCCACTCCCCAATCCGCCGGCCTAGAGGAGGGGAGTCCTTGTAGGACTCCCCCTCCCCAAGGCACCCTCCCCCCTTAAATAGAAGGGCAGGGGCGCCCCCTTCTCCCTAGCTCCCATAACTCCCAATCTCTGCCGTCTCTCTCCTCCACCTTTGTTCTACACAGGCATAGGCGAAGCCCTGCAGAATTCTCTACTCCACCACCACCACCACGCCGTCGTGCTGCTGGGATTCCATGGAGAAGATCTACTACCTCCGCTGCTCGCTCGAACGGGGAGAGGAAGGTCTGCTTCGACTCCGCACGTGTGACCGACTGCGGAAGCGCTGCCGAAACGCGGCGCCGGAAGGATCGTCTACTTGACCAATGCCGGAAGCGCTGCCGGAACGGCGACGCCGGAAGGATCGTCCACACGATCTTGAGATCGGCAAGTGGTCGACTACATCAACCACGAGATCTAATCTCGTTAACGCTTTCGGATCTACGAGGGTTAGTTCCTATCTATCTCGTTGCTCATGTCTAATAGATTAGATCTTGCCTTTTATCTAGATTAGATCTGGGTTTTGTTCGTTCTTGCGGTAGAATTTTTTTGTTTTCCATGCTACGAACCCATCAGTGGTATCAGAGCCGTATCTATGCGTAGATCTGTTGCACGAGTAGACACAATGTTTTTGTGGGCGTTGATGCTCTTATTGTCGGTGTCTTAGCGTGTACTTTGCATCTTGCGGCATGGTGGGATGAAGCGGCTCGGGCTAACATTACATGTCATCGCACATGAGACTTGCTCCACGCTTGACGTGCAACTTGTTTTGCACAAGTGGCTTTGCGGGTGTCTGTCTGCCTCTCAATCAGCTCGGGAGATACCTGCTTAGCACAAAGAGTGCGAAAGAAATGGCTCAACTCCGCGAGCACTCGCCATACATGATCAGGGAGATACCCTCGAACCATCACTGGCATCAGCCGCTCAATCCATATATGATAGTCATGACTCTTTAGCCCGGTGACTTTTCCCGTCGCAAGATTGACTCCCTTACTAATATTTGAACAATAACCATCAGGGAACATCACGACGTATTTGAGCCACCTGAATGCCTCCTTCTTTTGGTCACTATGAAGGCAGAAGATGGCATGCGGCTTGAACCAATTTCTTCGATTGTGGTCAGGAGGCTGCATGTGTTGTTTCTTCCTATCACATAGCTTCTCAACATCGACCCTAGCCTTGACATTATCCTTTGACTTCCCAGGAATGTTGCAAATTGTGTGAAAGAGGGACTCTCCTACATTCTTTTCAGCGTGCATCACATCAATGTTATGGGGAAGTTCGAGGTCCTTGTAATACTCGAGCTTTGTTATGGCTGCCTCGTGAGTCCAGTTGTGCGTTTTACCATATCCCTCAAATTATGGGCCAAGAATCTCAGTACGCTTAAGAGCAAGTAGCTCGGCTTTAACAGCTGCACCATCAAACGTTGGTATTGCTTTTTATTCATTCACAACTATGCCCTTCATGAAGTTCTTTTTGTCTCGTCTGAATCGGTGCCCTCTTTTAAGGAAAGGTCGATGTTTGTCAAAGGCGACATACTTGCCACCCGCGGTTAGCCAAAAGAACTCAAGTTTGAGCATGCAAACTAGGCAAGGCCACTTACCGGATGTACACCATCCGCAAAATAGGGCATAGCCGGGCATGTCGTGCATGGAATACTGGTACCAAACTCTCATGAGGAAGTTTGTCTTAGATGCTCGGTCATATGTCAATGTCCCATGGTGCCAAGAGTGGTTCAAATCATCAATAAGCGGCTGCATGTAGACACTCAAATTCTTCCCCGGGTATTCAGGCCCTGGAATGACAAGTGATAGGAATATGGTATTCCTCTGCATTAGAACTCCGGGAGGGAGATTGAGCGGAATAAAAAACACGGGCCAACAGTTGTAAGAGGCGGTCGACATACCATATGGATTGAATCCATCGGTTGCTATCGCAATTCTGACATTCCGAGCCTCACTTGCAAATGTCTCGTGTTTTGCATCGAAGTTCTTCCATGCCTTACCATCATATGGATGTCCCATCATTTCATGTCCGTGCTCGTCATGGCATCTCTTCCCTATCTTGTGCCACTTCATCTGTGTGGCAGACTCCTCGGTCATGTAAAGCCGCTGGATTCTTTTTATGAATGGGAGATAACGAAGAATCTTCACGACGACATTTTTTTGTGTCATCTGACCAACACGTCCCATTCTCTCATGATACCTAGAGGCCCCACACTTGCTGCAGTACATGTCATCCTCAAACTGTTTCCAAAACAAAAGGCAGTCTGCTAGACAACAATCTATCTTTACATAATCCATGGTGAGTGCTTTCATCATGTTCCGGCATTCGTACATGCTTTTAGGTAGACAATGCCCTTCGGGCAACATGTTACCATACGTAAACAAATTACGTTCAAACCTTGCTCGGGTGGTGGCGTACTGGGACTTGTTGGCTAGTATTTGCGAGATGGCATTGAGCTGAGACACTTCCGCACCCGGATATAGAGGCCTCTTAGACGAGGCCATCATATCATAGAAGGCCTTCGCGGTTGCCTCCGGTTCCTCCGGTTGACCTGGTTCCTCTAGTTCTTCCGGTTCTGGCGGTTCCTCCTGTGGAGGTGGCGAATCTGGCATGTCGGCATCACGAAGGCTCGTACTCAAGCATATACCCATACCGCCATAGGTGTTTACTCATATCATCCTTTGTCTAACGATGAAGCCTCATGCAATGAGCACAAGGACACCTTGCACGAACTACATTTGAAACACGCGCTAACTCCTTCACCAGAAAATTGGTCTTCCATAGCCACTCCTCTATTCTTTCAAGCGCATTAGTATGGCCACTGTACATACAACCATTACCAGCCATCCTCTGTTCATCGGGAGCCACAATACAAATATAACATTTCATTTTAATTAATGACATCAAACTAAATACACAAATCTTGCGTTGTTATTCCATGCATACACCTAACATGTCTAATAGGAAAAGATATGTCCTAATCCTACCCGAAGATGTGTAGATTGGATACGTTCTCCACGGTCTACCCCGAACTGGGACAAAATTTCGGCAGCACCTCCCCGATGTTCTCCTGATACACGTCTCGACAAAAATGCCCAGAGGAATGTGCATCCGGAGAACCACGTGGGGGTGCCGCCGAAATCTTGCCTCGGTTCGGGGTAGACCGTGGAGAACATATCCAATCTACACATCCTCCGGCTGTCCACAAAACGTGGACAATCCAAAAGAGTTACAGTTTTAAATATGCGATCGAATGCATATTTATTCGTGTAACCCTTTCGAACGGGAGACGCCTAGGTTTCGCGACTGACTTGGTGATCTAGACACAAAAATAAAACCTAGGTACATTACAAGATGGGCGCAAGATTTATACCCTCGAAGCGTGAGCGAATAGTCGAGGAAGGTCGAGTAGCAGAACGGCGACCTCTCCGATGGCAACCTCCGGGACGGCGTCAGGATCTGATTTGCAGGGTGGTGACGACCTCCAGGACGGCAACCTCTCCGATGGGGCCTAGTGTCCACCTCAAAGTCTGCAGATTGCAAACACAAATATATTAACCTATTTAGCTCACATAATTTATCTAAACTACCTTTTTCGATAAACGGGTCACGAAGATCGTCGGCACAAGGAGGAACCCTAGAAACCTCAAGATCTGGCGTAGAAACCTCAAGATCTGGCTGCTCAGGTCTGAAACACCGCAGCCCCTACCGGGCAAAAAGCCCACTACCGGCAAAATGCCAAGCAACCTAAAACCTACTGCTACTACCTTAAATTATCTAAACTACCTAATATACCAACTGAACTACCTAAAATTATCATATATACTAAACTACCTTAACTACCTAATATATTAAACTACCATATATACTAAAACAATCATATATACTAACTTAACTACCTAAAACAGAGAACAAAAAAGACTAGAGGATTTACCTTGGCGGCGCGGAGCTCGCAGTAGAGGAGGTTCCTGGTGGCGGCCGCACGAGCAGAGGAGGCCCGCGAGCAAAGGAGGGCCTCGCGAGCAGAGGAGACCCGCAGCAGAGGACGGTGGCACCCGCGAGCAGAGCTCCGCGGGGGCAGGTGAGGCAGGGCGGCGGGGGCCGGGGAGCTCCGCGGGGGTAGGTGAGGCAGTGGCGGCAGTGGCCGGGGGAGCTCCGCGGGGGCAGGTGAGGCAGGGGCGGCAGCGGCCGGGGGAGCTCCGCGAGGGCAGGTGAGGCAGGGGCGGCGGCGGCCGGGGGAGCTCCACGGGGCCGAGTCAGGCTCGCAGGTCACGGCCGCGAGGCGACGGCGGCTCGGCAGCGGCGGCGGCGATTCGGCAGCGGCGGCGACGGAGCGGGTCAAACCCTGGTTGTGCGCGTGAGCAGTGTGCGTGCGGAGCATGAGCAGTGTGCGTGCCGAACCGGATAAGTTGGAACCCTGGCTGTGCCGACGGCCAAACCGTCGGCATAGTCCAACAGATTTTTCACCGACCCACAGACCAACATATGTTTTTTCTATTTTTTCTAGTTTCACTTTTATTTTCTCATGTTTAATATATTTAATTTTAGTTTTTCCTCCCTTTTCCATTTCCTTTCTATAATATATATTCTTGCGGTGCGATGGTCCTTTTCTGAAGAAACCCTAGTCTGAGGGACCCGCGGATCTACCCCTTTATCCCGCGGGCCCTACCGCCTAGGGTTTCACTGCGGGGTAGACCCGTGGGCCCCACCGACTAGGGTTTCCCTAGAAAAGGACCGCCGGAGCTCCGGAATCCCACTGGAACTTGCACGTGGACCTAGTATATGTGTCCAAGTGTGGTGGAAGGTCCATAGATGCAATGTCTAGATCCCTGGTCTGACCTTCTACACATGCGTGCGATAACACTTAGTAGATTCCGGGACGTGTAGGGGTAATAATCCTGCTGTGGGTATACCGGGGGGCTAGCATGTGCTATAAGGTCCCAACCTTTGTTTTCCATGTAGATATGATCTAAACAAAGCTAAACCAACAAAAAAGCGTGTTGTCTGAACCTCGTACTAAGAAAGCTACAGGGGTAGACCGCGGGCGATAACACTTAGTAGATTCCTGGACGTGTAGGGGTAACAGTCCCGCTGCGGGTATACCGGGGGGCTAGCATGTGCTATCAGGTCCCAACCTTTGTTTTCCATGTAGATATGACCTAAACAAAGCTAAACCAACAAAAAAGCGCGTTGTCTGAACCTCGTACAAAGAAAGCTAAAGGGGTAGACCCGTGGGCCCCACCGACTAGGGTTCCGCTGGAAAAGGACCGCCAGAGCTCCGGAATCCTACTGGAACTAGCACGTGGACCTAGTATTTGTGTCCAAGTATGGTAGAAGGTCCATGGATGTAATGCCTAGATCCCCGGTCTGACCTTCTTCACATCCGTGCGATAACACTTAGTAGATTCCTTGACGTGTAGGGGTAACAGTCACGCTGCGGGTATACCGGGGGGATAGCATGTGCTATAAGGTCCCAACCTTTGTTTTCCATGTAGATATGACCTAAACAAAGCTAAACCAACAAAAAAGCGCATTGTCTGAACCTCGTACTAAGAAAGCTACAGGGGTAGACCCGCGGGCCCCACCGACTAGGGTTTCGCTGGAAAAGGACCGCCGGAGCTCCGGAATCCAACTGTAACTGGCACGTGGACCTAGTATATGTGTCCAAGTGTGGTGGAAGGTCCATGGATGTAATGTCTAGATCCCCGGTCTGACCTTCTTCACATGCGTGCGATAACACATAGTAGATTCCTAGACGTGTAGGGGTAATAGTCCCGCTGCGGGTATACCGGGGGGGCTAGCATGTGCTATAAGGTCCCAACCTTTGTTTTCCATGTAGATATGAGCTAAACAAAGCTAAACCAACAAAAAGCGTGTTGTCTGAACCTCGTACTAAGAAAGCTACATGGCTAGACCCCCGGGCCCCACCGACTAGGGTTTCGCTGGAAAAGGACCGCTGGAGCTCCGGAATCCTACTGGAACTGGCACGTGTACCTAGTATATGTGTCCAAGTGTGGTGGAAGGTCCATGGATGTAATGTCTAGATCCCCGGTCTGACCTTCTTCACATGCGTGCGATAACACTTAGTAGATTCCTTGACGTGTACGGGTAACAGTCCCGCTGCGGGTATACCGGGGGGCTAGCATGTGCTATAAGGTCCCAACCTTTGTTTTCCATGTAGATATGACCTAAAAAAAGCTAAACCAACAAAAAAGTGCGTTGTCTGAACCTCGTACTAAGAAAGCTACAGGGGTAGACCCATGGGCCCCACCGACTAGGGTTTCGCTGGAAAAGGACCGCCGGAGCTCCGGAATCCCACTGGAACTGGCACGTGGACCTAGTATATGTGTCCAAGTGTGGTGGAAGGTCCATGGATGTAATGTCTAGATCCCCGGTCTGACCTTCTTCACATGCGTGCGATAACACTTAGTAGATTCCTTGACGTGTAGGGGTAACAGTCCCGCTGCGGGTATACCGGGGGGGCTAGCATGTGCTATAAGGTCCCAACCTTTGTTTTCCATGTAGATATGACCTAAACCAAGCTAACCAACAAAAAAGTGCGTTGTCTGAACCTCGTACTAAGAAAGCTACAGGGGTAGACCCGTGGGCCCCACCGACTAGGGTTTCGCTGGAAAAGGACCGCCGGAGCTGCGGAATCCCACTGGAACTTGCACGTGGACCTAGTATATGTGTCCAAGTGTTGTTTTAAGTAGATATGGAATATGCGTTGGAGACCGAATGTTGTTCCGAGTCTCGGATTGGATTCGGGACATCACAAGGATATCCGGAATGGTCCGGAGAATAAGATTCATATATAGGGAATCATTTTCTGAGTTAGGAAATGTTCCGGAGTGTTTGTATGAGGATTCTAGAAGGTTTCGGAATGTTCCGGAAGGTTCTAGAAGATATCTTGGAGTTTGCTTGAAAATCAAGATAGGGATCAAGGAGTCCTGGTGGGTCAAGACTAGGAGTCGTGGGGGAGGAGGACTCCTCCCCCCACTCCCCAATCCGCCGGCCTAGAGGAGGGGAGTCCTTGTAGGAGTCCCCCTCCCCAAGGCACCCTCCCCCCTTAAATAGAAGGGCAGGGGCGCCCCCTTCTCCCTAGCTCCCATAACTCCCAATCTCTGCCGCCTCTCTCCTCCACCTTTGTTCTGCACAGGCATAGGCAAAGCCCTGCAGAATTCTCTACTCCACCACCACCACCATGCCGTCGTGCTGCTGGGATTCCGTGGAGAAGATCTACTACCTCCGCTGCTTGCTGGAACGGGGAGAGGAAGGTCTGCTCCGACTCCGCACGTGTGACCGACTGCGGAAGCGCTGCCGAAACGCGGCGCCGGAAGGATCGTCTACTTGACCGATGCCGGAAGCGCTGCCGGAACGCGACGCCGGAAGGATCGTCCACACGATCTTGAGATCGGCAAGTGATCGACTACATTAACCACGAGATCTAATCTCGTTAACGCTTTCGGATCTACGAGGGTTAGTTCCTATCTATCTCGTTGCTCATGTCTAATAGATTAGATCTTGGCTTTTATCTAGATTAGATCTGGGTTTTGTTCGTTCTTGCGGTAGAAATTTTTTGTTTTCCATGCTACGAACCCATCAGTGGTATTAGAGCCGTATCTATGCGTAGATCTGTTGCACGAGTAGAACACAATGTTTTTGTGGGCGTTGATGCTCTTGTTGTCGGTGTCTTAGCGTGTACTTTGCATCTTGCGGCATGGTGGGATGAAGCGGCTCGGGCTAACATTACATGTCATCGCACATGAGACTTGCTCCACGCTTGACGTGCAACTTGTTTTGCACAAGTGGCTTTGCGGGTGTCTATCTCTCCCACCATAGTTAAGATTCAATTTACAATGAGCATCTTGACAACACTTGTATCAACCTTGTGGTCCTTGTTCGTAGGTAAGATCGGTCTTATGCGAAAGCCCCAAACCACGTAAAACATGCAAAGAAAAATTAGAGGCGTCTAACTTGTTTTGCAGGGGTTTTGTGATGTGATATGGACAACATGTGATTGTGATTGTATTTGATGTATGCAATGATCCTTGTTGTAATATGGCAACCGGCAGGAGCCTAATGGTTGTCTTTAATTTTGTTAAGACCTGCGTGTCTATTCATCTTGTAATAGCTTTATTCCAAGTAGTTGTAATAGTTGCTAGTGATGATGGACAACCATGAAGCGGTGCCACTGACCTTGACGCAATGCTGGTGATGATGGAGATCATGTTCGTGCTTTGGAGATGGAGATCAAAGGCGCAAGAAGAAAGAGCCATATCATATCACACTAATTATGAATTGCATGTGATGTTAATCCTTTATGCATCTTGTATTGCTTAGATCGCGACGGTAGCATTATAAGATGATCCCTCTCACTAAATATCAAGTAATAAAGTGTTCACCCTTAGTTGGCACCGTTGCTAAGACTCGTCGTTTCGAAGCATCTCGTGATGATCGGATGTGATAGATTCTACGTGTGCATACAACGGGTGCAAGCCAGATTTGCATATGCGGAAACTAAGGTTATCTTGACGAGCCTAGCATGTACATACATGGTCTCGGAACACGGAATACCGAAAGGTAGAGCATGAGTCATATAATTGATATGATGAACATGAAGATTGTTCGTCGATGAAACTACATCTTCTCTCGTGAAGATCGGACTTGGTGTAGTGGACTTGGTTCGTGTAATCACTAAGACAATGTGAGGGATGTTGTTTTGAGTGGGAGTTCACCTAGTTAGTTTAATAATTAAATTTGAACTAAATTTGTCATAAACTTAGTCTAAACTACTTGCAAATTGTTGTAGATTATGGCGACCCCCTCCATCAATTTCAATGCGTTCCTAGAGAAAGAAAAGCTTAAGAACAATGGAAGCAATTTCACAGACTGGTTCCGTGGACTGAAGATCGTCCTCAGGGCTGGTCAGTTGACCTATGTGCTCGATGCACCGCTAGGTGACCCACCTGCAGATAATGCCACCAATGACGAAAAGAATGTTTTCGCCACTCGGAAGAATCATTACTCCACAGTTCAGTGTGCCATCCTGTACGGTTTAGAAGCGGAGCTCCAACAGCGTTTTGAGCACCACGACCCGTTCGAGATCATCAAGGAGCTCAGGCTAATTTTTTAGACTCGCCCGGCCATGGAGAGCTATGAGGCCTCCGAGAAATTCTTTAACTGTAAGATGGAAGAGGGAAGCTCCGTTAGCGAGCACGTGCTCACCGTGTCTGGGTACGCTAAGAAGCTCCAAGAGTTGGGAATATCGATTCCTAATGAATTGGGGATTCACCGTCTCCTTCAATCACTGCCACCAAGTTACAAGAACTTTGTGATGAACTACAACATGCACTGCATGAACAAGACGTTGCCTGAACTGTCGTCCATGCTGAAAACTGCTGAAGTGGAGATCAAGAAGGAGAAACAAGTGTTGATGGTCAATAAGACCACCAATTTCAAGAGACGGGGCAAGCCTAAGAACAAGGGCAACTTCAAGAAGGACGGCAAGAAAGCTGCCGCACCTGCTAAGAAGCCCAAGGCTGGTCCTAAGCCTGAAACTGAATGCTTCTACTGCAAGGGTGCTGGTCACTGGAAGCGTAACTGCCCCAAGTACCTGGCGGATCTGAAGAACGGCAACATCAAGAAGAAAGGTATATTTGATATATGTGTTATAGATGTGTATCTTACTAGTAATCGTAGTAGTGCCTGGGTATTTGATACTGGTTCGGTTGCTCATATTTGTAACTCGAAACAGGAGCTGCGGAATAAACGAAGACTGGCAAGAGCGAGGTGACGATGCGCATTGGAAATGGCTCCAAGGTTGATGTGATCGCCGTCGGCACGCTCCCTCTACATCTACCTTCGGGATTAGTTTTAAATTTAAATAATTGTTATTTGGTGCCTGCGTTAAGCATGAACATTATATCTGGATCCTGTTTATTGCAAGACGGTTACTCTTTTAAGTCCGAGAATAAAGGTTGTTCGATTTATATGAGTAATATCTTTTATGGTAATGCACCTGAGATGAATGGTTTATTCTTACCGAATCTCGATAGTAGTGATACACATGTTCACAACATAGATGCTAAACGAATTAAATTGAATGATAATTCTACATACATGTGGCACTGTCGTCTTGGTCACATTGGAGTGAAGCGTATGAAGAAACTCCATTCTGATGGACTTCTTGAATCACTTGATTTTGAATCACTTGAAAGATGCGAAGCATGTTTAATGGGAAAAATGACTAAGACTCCATTCTCTGGTACAATGGAGCGAGCTATAGACTTATTGGAAATAATACATTCCGATGTGTGCGGACCAATGAGTGTAGCATCGCGTGGTTGATATCGTTATGTTCTCACTTTCACGGATGACTTGAGTAGATATGGGTATGTCTACTTTATGAAACATAAGTCCGAAACTTTCGAGAAGTTTAAGGAATTTCAAAGTGAAGTGGAAAATCATCGTAACAAGAAGATTAAGTTTCTGTGTTCTGATCGCGGAGGAGAATATCTGAGTTATGAGTTTGGCATGCATTTAAAGAAATGTGGAATACTTTCGCAGTTGACACCGCCGGGAACACCACAGCGTAATGGTGTGTCCGAACGTCGTAATCGAACTCTCTTAGATATGGTTCGGTCTATGATGTCTCTTATAGATTTACCGTTATCATTTTGGGGCTATGTATTAGAGACAGCCGCATTCACTTTAAATAGGGCACCATCTAAATCCGTTGAAACGACACCGTACGAATTGTGGTTTGGTAAGAAACCTAAGTTGTCGTTCCTTAAAGTTTGGGGTTGCGAGGCATATGTAAAGAAGTTACAACCTGATAAGCTAGAACCCAAAGCAGAGAAATGCGTCTTCATAGGATACCCTAAAGAAACAATTGGGTATACCTTCTATCATAGATCCGAAGGCAAAGTTTTCGTTGCAAATAATGGATCCTTTCTTGAGAAGGAGTTTCTCTCGAAGGAGGTGACTGGAAGGAAAGTATAAATCGATGAGGTTATTGAACCTTCTCTCGGATTTGAGAGTAGCTCAGCACCGGAAGATGTTTTTGTGCCGCCTGCACCAATTGGAGAGGAAGCTAATGATAATGATCATGGAACTTCGAATGAAGTTACTACTGAACCTCGCAGGTCAACGAGGGTTCGTACCACTCCTGATTGGTATGAATCTGCCTTGAACGTCATGTTGGTGGACAACGCTGATGACCCTACAACGTATGAAGAAGCTATGGTGAGCCCAGATTCCAACAAATGGCTAGAAGCCATGAAATCCGAAATGGGATCCATGTACGAAAACCAAGTATGGACTTTGGTGGACTTACCGGATGGCCGTAAGGCTGTCGAGAACAAATGGATTTTCAAGAGAAAAACAGATGCTGATGGTAATGTTACCATCTACAAAGCTCGACTTGTCGCGAAAGGGTTCCGACAAATTCAAGGAGTTGACTATGATGAGACTTTCTCACTAGTAGCGAAGCTAAAGTCTGTGAGGATTTTGTTAGCAATTGCTGCACATTTCGATTATGAGATTTGGTAGATGGATGTCAAAACTACGTTCCTTAATGGTGACATTGAGGAAGAGTTGTATATGGTACAACCCAAGGGTTTTGTCGATCCTAAAGATGCTGACAAGGTATGCAAGCTTCAACGCTCCATTTATGGACTGAAGCAAGCATCCCGGAGTTGGAATCAACGTTTTGATAAAGTAATCAAAAACTTTGGATTTATACAAACTTATGGAGAAGCTTGTATTTACAAGAAAGTGAGTGGGAGCTCTGTAGCGTTCCTAGTACTATATGTAGATGACATATTGTTGATTGGGAATGATATAGAACTTCTTAATAGCGTCAAGACCTATTTGAATAATAGTTTTTCAATGAACTTCTTAACTCCCACTGCGTTGTCTGAACCTCGTACCAAGAAAGCTACAGGGGTAGACCCGCGGGCCCCACCGACTAGGGTTTCGCTGGAAAAGGACAGCCGGAGCTCCGGAATCCCACTAGAACTTGCACATGGACCTAGTATATGTGTCCAAGTATGGTGCAAGTTCCATGAATGCAATGTCTGTTGGAGATATGCCCAAGTGGCAATAATAAAAGTGATTATTATTATAT
This sequence comes from Avena eriantha, assembly GCA_910589775.1. NCBI lineage: Eukaryota > Viridiplantae > Streptophyta > Magnoliopsida > Poales > Poaceae > Avena > Avena eriantha. The sequence continues at coordinate 37,490 of CAJUXJ010000267.1, forward strand.
CTTTGTGTTTATGATGAATGTTTACATCCCATGCTATAATTGTATTATTAGGAAACACTAATACATGTGTGTTTTGTAAACATATAAGAGTCCCTAGTAAGCCTCTTGTTGAACTAGCTTGTTGATTAATTGATGATCATGGTTTCCTGATCATGGACATTGGATGTGATTAATAACAAGGTTATATAATTAGGAGAATGATGTGATGGACACACACCCATAGTAAGCGTAGCATAAGATCAAGTCATTAAGTTCGTATTGCTATAAGCTTTCAAATACATAGTAAACTATTCCTTCGACCATGAGGTTATGTTAATCACCATCACCAGATGGATACTTTGATGACATCAAACGCCGCTTCGTAACGTGGTGGTTATAAAAGTGTCATTGGGTATTCTGAAAGTATGTGTTGAAGCGCATGAACCAAGATTGGGATTTGTCCATCCATATGACGGATAGATATGCTCTGGGCCCTCTCGGTGGAATGTCATCTAGTTAGCTTGCAAGCATGTGACTTGGTCACAAGGGATGACATCTCACGGAACGAGTAAAGAGTACTTATCAGTAACGAGGTAGAACTAGGTATGGAGATACGAACGATCAAACCTCGGATAAGTATAGTATCGCGAGACAAAGGGAATTAGTTTCGTATGTAAGTGGTTCAATCGATCGCAAAGTCATCGTTGAGTATGTGGGAGCCATTGTGGATCTCCAGGTCCCGCTGATGGTTATTGATAGGAGATGTGTCTCTATCATGTCTACATATTCACGAACCGTAGGTGACACACTTAAGGTTCGAAGTTGTTTTAAGTAGATATGGAATATGCGTTGGAGACCGAATGTTGTTCGGAGTCTCGGATTGGATTCAGGGACATCACAAGGATATCCGGAATGGTCCGGAGAATAAGATTCATATATAGGGAATCATTTTCTGAGTTAGGAAATGTTCCGGAGTGTTTGTATGAGGATTCTAGAAGGTTTCAGAATGTTCCGGAAGGTTCTAGAAGATATCTTGGAGTTTGCTTGAAAATCAAGATAGGGATCAAGGAGTCCTGGTGGGTCAAGACTAGGAGTCGTGGGGGAGGAGGACTCCTCCCCCCACTCCCCAATCCGCCGGCCTAGAGGAGGGGAGTCCTTGTAGGACTCCCCCTCCCCAAGGCACCCTCCCCCTTAAATAGAAGGGCAGGGGCGCCCCCTTCTCCCTAGCTCCCATAACTCCCAATCTCTGCCGTCTCTCTCCTCCACCTTGTTCTACACAGGCATAGGCGAAGCCCTGCAGAATTCTCTACTCCACCACCACCACCACGCCGTCGTGCTGCTGGGATTCCATGGAGAAGATCTACTACCTCCGCTGCTCGCTCGAACGGGGAGAGGAAGGTCTGCTTCGACTCCGCACGTGTGACCGACTGCGGAAGCGCTGCCGAAACGCGGCGCCGGAAGGATCGTCTACTTGACCGATGCCGGAAGCGCTGCCGGAACGCGACGCCGGAAGGATCGTCCACACGATCTTGAGATCGGCAAGTGATCGACTACATCAACCACGAGATCTAATCTCGTTAACCGCTTTCGGATCTACGAGGGTTAGTTCCTATCTATCTCGTTGCTCATGTCTAATAGATTAGATCTTGGCTTTTATCTAGATTAGATCTGGGTTTTGTTCGTTCTTGCGGTAGAATTTTTTTGTTTTCCATGCTACGAACCCATCAGTGGTATCAGAGCCGTATCTATGCGTAGATCTGTTGCACGAGTAGAACACAATGTTTTGTGGGCGTTGATGCTCTTATTGTCGGTGTCTTAGCGTGTACTTTGCATCTTGCGGCATGGTGGGATGAAGCGGCTCGGGCTAACATTACATGTCATCGCACATGAGACTTGCTCCACGCTTGACGTGCAACTTGCTTTGCACAAGTGGCTTTGCGGGTGTCTGTCTCTCCCACCATAGTTAAGATTCAATTTACAATGAGCATCTTGACAACACTTGTATCAACGTTGTGGTCCTTGTTCGTAGGTAAGATCGGTCTTATGCGAAAGCCCCAAACCACGTAAAACATGCAAAGAAAATTAGCAGGCGTCTAACTTGTTTTGCAGGGGTTTTGTGATGTGATATGGCATAACATGTGATTGTGATTGTATTTGATGTATGCAATGATCCTTGTTGTAATATGGCAACCGGCAGGAGCCTAATGGTTGTCTTTAATTCTGTTAAGACCTGCGTGTCTATTCATCTTGTAATAGCTTTATTCCAAGTAGTTGTAATAGTTGCTAGTGATGATGGACAACCATGAAGCGGTCGCCACTGACCTTGACGCAATGCTGGTGATGATGGAGATCATGTTCGTGCTTTGGAGATGGAGATCAAAGGCGCAAGAAGAAAGAGCCATATCATATCACACTAATTATGAATTGCATGTGATGATAATCCTTTATGCATCTTGTATTGCTTAGATCGCGACGGTAGCATTATAAGATGATCCCTCTCACTAAATATCAAGTAATAAAGTGTTCACCCTTAGTTGGCACCGTTGCTAAGACTCGTCGTTTCGAAGCATCTCATGATGATCGGATGTGATAGATTCTACGTGTGCATACAACGGGTGTAAGCCAGATTTGCACTATGCGGAAACTAAGGTTATCTTGACGAGCCTAGCATGTACATACATGGTCTCGGAACACGGAATACCGAAAGGTAGAGCATGAGTCATATAATTGATATGATGAACATGAAGATTGTTCGCCGATGAAACTACATCTTCTCTCGTGAAGATCGGACTTGGTGTAGTGGACTTGGTTCGTGTAATCACTAAGACAATGTGAGGGATGTTGTTTTGAGTGGGAGTTCACCTAGTTAGTTTAATAATTAAATTTGAACTCAATTTGTCATAAACTTAGTCTAAACTACTTGCAAATTGTTGTAGATTATGGCGACCCCCTCCATCAATTTCAATGCGTTCCTAGAGAAAGAAAAGCTTAAGAACAATGGAAGCAATTTCACGGACTGGTTCCGTGGACTGAAGATCGTCCTCAGGGCTGGTCAGTTGACCTATGTGCTCGATGCACCGCTAGGTGACCCACCTGCAGATAATGCCACCGATGACGAAAAGAATGTTTTCGCCACTCGGAAGAATCATTACTCCACAGTTCAGTGTGCCATCCTGTACGGTTTAGAAGCGGAGCTCCAACAGCGTTTTGAGCACCACGACCCGTTCGAGATCATTAAGGAGCTCAGGCTAATTTTTGAGACTCGCGCGGCCATGGAGAGCTATGAGGCCTCCGAGAAATTCTTTAACTGTAAGATGGAAGAGGGAAGCTCCGTTAGCGAGCACATGCTCACCGTGTCTGGGTACGCTAAGAAGCTCCAAGAGTTGGGAATATCGATTCCTAATGAATTGGGGATTCACCGTCTCCTTCAATCACTGCCACCAAGTTACAAGAACTTTGTGATGAACTACAACATGCACTGCATGAACAAGACGTTGCCTGAACTGTCGTCCATGCTGAAAACTGCTGAAGTGGAGATCAAGAAGGAGCACCAAGTGTTGATGGTCAATAAGACCACCAATTTCAAGAGACGGGGCAAGCCTAAGAACAAGGGCAACTTCAAGAAGGACGGCAAGAAAGCTGCCGCACCTGCTAAGAAGCCCAAGGCTGGTCCTAAGCCTGAAACTGAGTGCTTCTACTGCAAGGGTGCTGGTCACTGGAAGCGTAACTGCCCCAAGTACCTGGCGGATCTGAAGAACGGCAACATCAAGAAGAAAGGTATATTTGATATATGTGTTATAGATGTGTATCTTACTAGTAATCGTAGTAGTGCCTGGGTATTTGATACTGGTTCGGTTGCTCATATTTGTAACTCGAAACAGGAGCTGCGGAATAAACGAAGACTGGCAAGAGACGAGGGTGACGATGCGCATTGGAAATGGCTCCAAGGTTGATGTGATCGCCGTCGGCACGCTCCCTCTACATCTACCTTCGGGATTAGTTTTAAATTTAAATAATTGTTATTTGGTGCCTGCGTTAAGCATGAACATTATATCTGGATCCTGTTTATTGCGAGACGGTTACTCTTTTAAGTCCGAGAATAAAGGTTGTTCGATTTATATGAGTAATATCTTTTATGGTAATGCACCTGAGATGAATGGTTTATTCTTACTGAATCTCGATAGTAGTGATACACATGTTCACAACATAGATGCTAAACGAATAAATTGAATGATAATTCTACATACATGTGGCACTGTCGTCTTGGTCACATTGGAGTGAAGCGTATGAAGAAACTCCATTCTGATGGACTTCTTGAATCACTTGATTTTGAATCACTTGAAAGATGCGAAGCATGTTTAATGGGAAAAATGACTAAGACTCCATTCTCTGGTACAATGGAGCGAGCTATAGACTTATTGGAAATAATACATTCCGATGTGTGCGGACCAATGAGTGTAGCATCGCGTGGTTGATATCGTTATGTTCTCACTTTCACGGATGACTTGAGTAGATATGGGTATGTCTACTTTATGAAACATAAGTCCGAAACTTTCGAGAAGTTTAAGGAATTTCAAAGTGAAGTGGAAAACCATCGTAACAAGAAGATTAAGTTTCTGTGTTCTGATCGCGGAGGAGAATATCTGAGTTATGAGTTTGGCATGCATTTAAAGAAATGTGGAATACTTTCGCAGTTGACACCGCCGGGAACACCACAGCGTAATGGTGTGTCCGAACGTCGTAATCGAACTCTCTTAGATATGGTTCGGTCTATGATGTCTCTTATAGATTTACCGTTATCATTTTGGGGCTATGTATTAGAGACAGCCGCATTCACTTTAAATAGGGCACCATCTAAATCCGTTGAAACGACACCGTACGAATTGTGGTTTGGTAAGAAACCTAAGTTGTCGTTCCTTAAAGTTTGGGGTTGCGAGGCATATGTAAAGAAGTTACAACCTGATAAGCTAGAACCCAAAGCGGAGAAATGCGTCTTCATAGGATACCCTAAAGAAACAATTGGGTATACCTTCTATCATAGATCCGAAGGCAAAGTTTTCATTGCAAAGAATGGATCCTTTCTTGAGAAGGATTTTCTCTCGAAGGAGGTGACTGGAAGGAAAGTAGAACTCGATGAGGTTATTGAACCTTCTCTCGGATTTGAGAGTAGCGCAGCACCGGAAGATGTTTTTGTGCCGCCTGCACCAATTGGAGAGGAAGCTAATGATAATGATCATGAAACTTCGAATGAAGTTACTACTGAACCTCGCAGGTCAACCAGGGTTCGTACCACTCCTGATTGGTATGACTCTGCCTTGAACGTCATGTTGGTGGACAACGCTGATGACCCTACGACGTATGAAGAAGCTATGGTGAGCCCAGATTCCGAACAAATGGCTAGAAGCCATGAAATCCGAAATGGGATCCATGTACGAAAACCAAGTATGGACTTTGGTGGACTTACCGGATGGCCGTAAGGCTGTCGAGAACAAATGGATTTTCAAGAGAAAAACAGATGCTGATGGTAATGTTACCAGTCTATAAATCTCGACTTGTCGCGAAAGGGTTCCGACAAATTCAAGGAGTTGACTATGATGAGACTTTCTCACCAGTAGCGAAGCTAAAGTCTGTGAGGATTTTGTTAGCAATTGCTGCACATTTCGATTATGAGATTTGGTAGATGGATGTCAAAACGGCCGTTCCTTAATGGTGACATTGAGGAAGAGTTGTATATGGTACAACCCAAGGGTTTTGTCGATCCTAAAGATGCTGACAAGGTATGCAAGCTTCAAGCGCTCCATTTATGGACTGAAGCAAGCATCCCGGAGTTGGAATCAACGTTTTGATAAAGTAATCAAAAACTTTGGATTTATACAAACTTATGGAGAAGCTTGTATTTACAAGAAAGTGAGTGGGAGCTCTGTAGCAGTTCCTAGTACTATATGTAGATGACATATTGTTGATTGGGAATGATATAGAACTTCTTAATAGCAGTCAAAACCTATTTGAATAATAGTTTTTCAATGAAGGATCTTGGCGAAGCGGCATACATTCTAGGCATCAAGATTTATAGAGATAGATCAAGACGCCTAATAGCGCTTTCACAAAGTACATACTTGGACAAAGTTCTAAAGAAGTTTAGAATGGAAGATAGCAAGAAAGGGTTCGTGCCCATGTTGTCAGGTAAGACCTTGAGTAAAACTCAAAGTCCAGCTACGGCAGAAGATAGAGAGAAAATGAATAATATTCCCTATGCCTCGGCCATAGGTTCTATCATGTATGCCATGCTGTGTACAAGACCGGATATAGCACATGCTGTTAGTTTGACTAGCAGATATCAAAGTGATCCTGGAATGGAGCACTGGACAGCGGTCAAGAATATCCTAAAGTACCTAAATAGGACTAAGGATATGGTTCTTTCTTATGGAGGTGATGAACAGCTTGTTGTTAACGGTTACACTGATACTAGTTGGAACACCGATCCGGATGACTCAAAGTCACAGTCGGGATACGTATTTATTTTGAATGGTGCTGCAGTAAGCTGGAGGAGTGCGAAGCAAAGCGTTGTGGCGAAATCTTCAACTGAATCGGAATACATAGCTACTTCGGAGGCTGCACAAGAAGCCGTTTGGATGAAGGAATTCATTACTGAACTCTGGCATGGTTCCTAGTGCGTTGGACCTGATGGCCTATCTACTGTGACAACATAGGTGCCATAGCTAATGCGCAGGAGCCAAGGTCACATAGCAAGCTGAAGCACATCAAGCTACGTTTCCACACTATTCGCGAGTATGTCCGAGATGGTGACATAAAGATTTGCAAAGTACACACTGATCTGAATGTGGCAGGATCCGTTGACTAAACCTCTCCCTAGGGCAAAGCATGACCAACACCAGAACGCCATGGGTGTTCGGTATATTACCATGTAATCTAGATTATTGACTCTAGTGCAAGTGGGAGACTGTTGGAGATATGCCCAAGAGGCAATAATAAAAGTGATTATTATTATATCTTTGTGTTTATGATGAATGTTTACATCCCATGCTATAATTGTATTATTAGGAAACACTAATACATGTGTGTTTTGTAAACATATAAGAGTCCCTAGTAAGCCTCTTGTTGAACTAGCTTGTTGATTAATTGATGATCATGGTTTCCTGATCATGGACTATTAGGATGTGATTAATAACAAGGTTATATCATTAGGAGAATGATGTGATGGACACACACCCATAGTAAGCGTAGCATAAGATCAAGTCATTAAGTTCGTATTGCTGTAAGCTTTCAAATACATAGTAACCTATTCCTTCGACCATGAGGTTATGTTAATCACCATCACCGGATGGATACTTTGATGACATCAAACACCGCTTCGTAACTTGGTGGTTATAAAAGTGTCATTGGGTATTCTGAAAGTATGTGTTGAAGCGCATGAACCAAGATTGGGATTTGTCCATCCATATGACGGATAGATATGCTCTGGGCCCTCTCGGTGGAATGTCATCTAGCTTAGCTTGCAAGCATGTGACTGGTCACAAGGGATGACATCTCACGGAACGAGTAAAGAGTACTTATCAGTAACGAGGTAGAACTAGGTATGGAGATACCGACGATCAAACCTCGGATAAGTATAGTATCGCGAGACAAAGGGAATTAGTTTCGTATGTAAGTGGTTCAATCGATCGCTGAAGTCATCGTTGAGTATGTGGGAGCCATTATGGATCTCCAGGTCCCGCTGATGGTTATTGATAGGAGATGTGTCTCTATCATGTCTACATATTCACGAACCGTAGGGTGACACACTTAAGGTTCGAAGTTGTTTTAAGTAGATATGGAATATGCGTTGGAGACCGAATGTTGTTCGGAGTCTCGGATTGGATTCGGGACATCACAAGGATATCCGGAATGGTCCGGAGAATAAGATTCATATATAGGGAATCATTTTATGAGTTAGGAAATGTTCCGGAGTGTTTGTCTGAGGATTCTAGAAGGTTTCGGAATGTTCTGGAAGGTGGAGTTTGCTTGAAAATCAAGATAGGGATCAAGGAGTCCTGGTGGGTCAAGACTAGGAGTCGTGGGGAAGGAGGACTCCTCCCCCCACTCCCCATCCGCCGGCCTAGAGGAGGGGAGTCCCTGTAGGACTCCCCTCCCCAAGGCGCCCTCCCCCCTTAAATAGAAGGGCAGGGGCGCCCCCCCTTCTCCCTAGCTCCCATAACTCCCAATCTCTGC
>CAJUXJ010000268.1:0-31042 GCA_910589775.1 Avena eriantha
AATTAGAATCAACCTTTTTGGAGTTGTATAGCTCCTACAGTGAATTTAGGGGTGAATAAACCATGCACAAAATAGTTTAATTCACATAAAAATATCCATGGCTCAATAAATCATGAGCTCCTAGATTTGGATAGGCCATAGTGTACCACACCCAGGATAATTAGGCTTGGGTCAGTTGGACTCATGATTTGGTCTAGGGAATTTCCTAAAGTCCGAACTGGAGGGATATTGTTATTTTTGCTATAGGGAAACTAAAGTTCACCTTGGTATGAGATAAATGCTAGATGGTAGGCCTATGGGTATACTTTCAGGAAAACTTGGTTTCATCCAATTTGGAGATGTGAAAGTCACTGAGGAATTTATTGAGTGTAAACTACACCTTGTTGCAGATTAATTGACCACAAATAATGAAAATTATTTTGGCACAAGACCCATTCTGCATGTTAGAGGGTTTCTCAGAGGACATGTACAAACTTAGATCTAGACAAAATATGGTTGTTTCATTTTTATATTGAATTAAACCTTGAAGGTATTTAACCAGATCTAGAAAGGACAAATAGAAAAAGAAAAGGGAGAGGCAGCCACTGGGCCGGATTCCGGACGCAGATGGGCCTACCGATGCACTACCGGCCCACGGGCGCCGTAGTGAGTGCGCAGTCGCGATTCAAAACGCTGCCAGGTGGGGCCCGTCCATCAGCGAGTAAGGAGGGGCGAAGGGGTATTGAGCGACGAGAGCCGTTTGATTAGATCGTGATCGACGGCTCCCGCCCCCTCCACCTTGCGAGCGGGGCATGTGGGCAGGAACCCTAGGCGGCTTCTGGGGGGCGGCGGGGGGTTACCAGGGGGCTCGCCAGCAACCGTGGGGTGGCGGAGACGAAGCGGAAGACGACGGCGATCCCAGAGATGGGCGGCACGGTGGGGGTTGACATAGATCTGATGCCGCGAGCCGTACGGTGGCGAAACAACGTCGGGAGCTCGCTGAGGCGGCCTCGGGTGATGCTACACGCCGAGTGCGAGGTCATTGAGGAGGGTGGGGAGGTCCGGGGAGTCTCCTTGGCGGTGCATGCAGCAGGGCTGAGGTTCTGGAATGACGGGGTTGCCAGTGAGGCTCCGCTTTGTCTCAAGCTTGCGGCGGTGGCCTTCGGTGATCCTGCGATTAACAGAGGATAGAGTCAGATGCAGGGGGGGAGAGGAGCTCAGAAACATGGCATGCAGGGGGAGTGAAGCAGGAATGAAAGCACCATGGGCAGATCTTGTAGAAGGCCAAGAGGGCTTCTACTTCCTTTCCTGTGCGAGGCAGAGCAGGGGAGAGGATGGGGCAGTTCTAGGGGGTGCAGTGGAGGGTGAGGGAGAGAAATGAGCCAGAGAGGGGGAGATGGGGTGGCCTGGGGTACTTAACTCAAGAGGAGGGGTCCATGATGGACTTGATCCATTGGGCATGGGAGAGAGGAGGGGAAACCAGGGAGTGGATGTTGTGGGCAGGGGAGGTGGTTTCCAGGTCGAGTTGCAGAGCAGAGGGGAAGAGTGGTAGCAGCTGTGAGGGGGGTAGAAGTTTTGCAAGACAAGCCACTCATATGAGGCTAAGCACTAGTGTCCAAGCACTAGAGGACAAGCTACTACAGTGATTGCTACAGTAGACACGACCAGGGAGGAGTGCTGGTTGCTGTGGTGAGTGGTGGTGAGCCTTGGTGGTGATTGGTCCTTGGTCTAGATCAATAATTTCCTAGTTTGCCTTATTTGATTAATTTGTGGCTTGTGAAGAAAGTTTGATAATTTGTATATGACTAGATAGGGAAATTGTACTGGTAGATAGATGAGGTCAAGGTGGATATCCAGGAATTATTTGGGATTTTTCTAAGGATTTAAAGTCCACTTAAATCCATTTGTTAAAAAATTGCAGAAGTGAAGTATTGGAGCTCATTTGATATTTTTACATTGGACAAGTGTATTTTTTGATGTGAGGTGATCCCAAATGTGAATACACACTTTGGGGAATTTTCCCAAGATTTATTGGGGCTTAAAAGTATTTAAAACTATTATTATTTCAATTTAGCCATTTAAGAAAATGGGCAAAAAGAAATAATAAGACCCCAAAAATATTTATTTTTGAAGTTGGAAGTTATGGTATGATATATGGATCTCAATTGAGCCAAAAGTTGGGGAAGTGTTTTGGCAAAAACCAAACTTTCCTTTATGGAACGAGTTTTGGAGAATTTGACAATTAAAGAGATTTATTTGATTTGTAGCCATAATATTTATGGAGAATTATTGATAAATCTTGATGATAAAGGTAGATGATGTAGACAAGGTGTAGCAAACATTTGCAACCTTGTGATTGGAGAATCCATGTTGATTTTGGTGAAATTCCCTATATGAAGTATCTAGGGTGATGTTAATTTCATACCATCCAAACATGGTTGTATCTTGGAGTTTATATCTCCCCTTGGGGCAGGGGGTAGATGCTTGTATAGACCAAGTGATGTAGATCAACATGGTATAGGGGTTTGACCTTGATCTTGTTTGAGCTCACCAAGACAGGCTTTCAAACTTTGAATAAAATAAGCCTGCCAAAGCAGATTATCAACTAGTCTCCAAAACCTTGTGGGTGTAAACAGCTCAAGGATCCAATTGGAATAAGTGAAGTAGGTAATGATAGACCTATATGAGTAGAACACAACCATGCAAGGATTTGGTCCATAGAGGTTTGGATGGTGGTGGGAGCTTCTAGTAAAGTTGGCATGATGACTAGATTTGCAGGAAAAGTTATTTTCTTGCCCGCAAAACCATCAAGAACATGAGAGGGGATGTTTTTGATGGGTTGCAAGGTACCCCAGTATCATCAAGTGGATGACGTTGAAGTTTAGATTGAGTAGAAAGGATCCATGCTTGATGTTGGTCTCCATTGACTTGGAAGCTTCTAGAAGTAGATCACTTCAGAGATGATCTGGTTAAGGTTTTTAGATGACTACTGAGTAGCTAGGGATCAGATCCAGATTGTAATCTTTCTTAGGGTGGGATGATTTGGAGACATTCGGATCCTAGTGATGAGCTCCTAGAGTAGCTCATACTATCTCCTAAGTAGACAATTCAACAGCAGATCAAGGCAACTCATCTTACAAACAAATCAACTACTACTGGGGTTACCACCACTAGTGGAAAAAGGGCCTCCAGTCCCGGCCCGTAAGGGGCTTTAGTCCCGGTCCTGGTAACCGGGACTCGAGGGGCGGGACTAAAGGCCCCCCCCCCCACTAGTCCCGGACCGCTTACCATCCGGGACCAATGGGTATCCACGTGGCCGTCTCTGCGGGCGCTGGGTGCCCCCCCATTAGTCCTGGTTCATATTACGAACCGGGACAAATGGTTCTCTGCCGTGGCAGAAGTTTAGGCACTTTCTCTGTCGCGGCAGAGAATTCAATTTGTATCTTTTTTTCTCCTTTTCATTTCAAAAATAGTATTCTACGCTACCACATAATGTACACGTTCGTGCATACATAAGATAACTTCTCTTAAGATCGAGCATACAAATATATACATGATCATGATAGTTACATGGAGATCACAATTCGACGATTTAATTACACGGTCAGGGATCATCGGTAGCGCCTATTCACGCTAAATTCCCCGGCGTCATCTATCATCTCGTTCATCAAGAATCCTGCCAGTTCTTCAGCAATTCCTAGTACGGGTTGCTCTGGTAGGAGCTGATCCCGCATTCTCTCGAACTATATAAGAAAAGGAGATCAAAATGAATATCAATCATGATAACAAAAAGTGACGGTAATAAAATAATTTTGTGAATGTATTGCTTACATCGACTCTATAATCTTTGTGCTTAGTGGAAAACATGCGAATGAACTCGCGTAGAATCCACATAGATTCGTCCCTTGTGGCTGCCTCGCGCACTTTACGAGAATAGAATTCAATCAAAATTATAATCTAGCATCATAATTGTCTTGAAACTAGAAGTAAAGAGATGCGCGAACATATCACGTATTACTTACCGAGACCGGAGTAAACATCAGCTCTTTACTAAAGGAACCCTTAACCCTACTCTTGAACATGCTCCAAACCCTTCCTGGCAAAGAAAATGAATGAATGAGTTATTTATTATGTGATATCTCAGGAAATCAAATAAAGAGACTGATGTAGCACGGAAATTACCTCTGGAGCATGTCCTGCATGTCCCTAAACTGTTCCAGCGGTCTCTTCGATGGTTCCATGACTTCAAATCTTCCCTTATCAAGTTGAATGTCCATGAGAATCCATTGGAAACTACACACGTTTATATATACATTAGTAACTCATCAATTACATTTAACATCGAGTAAGAAAAAGTGAATGTGTACAACATAGTAAGACCCTCACCGGAAATTGTAAGGAAATAGTATGTGGTCACAGAAATGGTGCTCTGTTAGAAACCTTAGAAGGTTTTCCTGCGTCTCCTCGGGTTTATCCTTTAGCGTATTACAATGTATTTTATCTGTGTCAATGAACCCAACACTAAAGAGTGACCTTCTTTTACATTCCATGAGCTTCATTCTGCATAATAACAGAGTACAAAAGGGTATAATGAGGATAATTATATGCAATGAACTGAACAACTGAAAAAATGAACAACTTATATAAAGACAATGAATTCAACAACTTACAGACAATAGCAACTCATGAGACTTTTGTCGAGGGCGTCGAAACTGTATAACTAGAAGAGTTCTGGAAACTCAACATGGACCCCTTCTTCTCGGAAGTAGTAGTCATGTGGGACTTTCGCCACGATCATTATTCTCTCCTGCTTTACGGCTTTCAAGTACCAGTTATGTAAACTCCGCATTTGTGTTGGAAGTTGTTGGAACTGCTCAAAGCTGACCAGAGGCTTCCTTGGGACATATGTAGGGACTACCTGAGCCTTGGGTAACTTGTCGTCCTAGGCACCTAGCAATTCCTCAACAGTCACATTCATAGCGGCCGCAAGCTTCTTAGCTTCTTCCATATCCTGCTGGGGAGTGTCATAGAATAATACCTGGAGGGGTGGGATCGATTTTTTGGCCTGTTTCCCGAGATGGGGGACGTCCATTCTTTTCCCGGTTGCACTTTGACCTGATGATTTGCTCCCGCTTGCACTTCTACTTGATTTGCTCTTCTTCACTTCCTTCTGAAGTGTGCATCGATAGTCATCTGGCTTATGGTGCAATTCATATTGCGATTTTGTGTTCAGAAAAGAAAGTGCATACGCTTTTTGCTTCTCGGTGTATACCGGGGCGGGCTCGGGTTTCTTCTTTTGAAAATGCGCAACACATTCGGCCTTTACGATCATGTCGTTTTCCTTGTCAGTACGATCGTAAGGTCTGATGGGAAGATTCTTATGAGGTACTCTTGGGAGGGGCGACATTTGTCGTTTTGGGTTGCTGCATCATTTAGTACTAATCGGAGGCTGCGGCGGAGATCGAGATGGACTCGGGCTATGGTGGTCGTAGTCATGGGGTGGGCTTCTTGGAGGTGATGGAGGTGAAGGTGACATGCGATGACTCGGAGGCGGTGTTGGCTTTGGCGTCCAGCCTGGAAGCTTGATGTTGTTCTTGTCCCATAGAATGATACCACCCAGTACTTCTCCGAGTATCATCTCACCTTTAGTTCTAGGGATGTCAAGCTCCATTGAGTCCCACCCCATTGTGATTTCATCCACAGCAACTTTAGCATAGCCAGCTGGAATCTCACGGCCATGCCAGCGGGGTAGCCGGGACCGCCATCCACGGGGTAGCCGGGACCGCCATCTACCTTACGTGCATCGTCAGAAGGGACCTCCGATTCAGCCACGCTGCTTCTCCGCTGAGATGGGCCGACGGTAATATCGAGTACAGGATCTTGCAGGCGCGCTGCTCCTCGAAGTTCGTCAATCTGTTGCTGATGCATTCGAAGTGTTCCTAGAAACTCGGTGAACCTCTCTCCCTCCTCCTCCTGCCGTCGCCTCTTTGCTCTCTCTCGGCTCCTATAAGTATCTTTGTCTTTGGGAAACCCCATCTCCCACGTATAACTAGGGCCAAGGCCTCGTACACATCCTCCGTGTTCATCATTTCCGAGGACCTTTGTCAACAAGTCTTTCTCTCTATCAGGACAGAACTTTGTTGTCTCCGCTTTAATCTCCTTCACCACTTTCTGCCATGTATCCTGGGGTATCCTAATCCGGCCACTACAAATAAGATCCCCTGTACTTTCGTCATACTCACTCCCATGCCCAAGGAACCAATTCCTTGCCCTCAGATCCCATTCTTCGCGTATTGGTTCCGGAGTGATCCCTTTAGCAAGCAGCTCATTCTCTTTAGCATCTCACTTTGGCATGGCAGCCGCGTAGCCCCCTGGCCCTAGGTGATGGTGATATTTCTTCATCGCGGCATTTTTCTTGTTCTTTTCCGACTTTTCCATAGCAGGTTCTGACTCCTTGTACTTCACAAATGCATCCCAGTTAGCCTGCGGCTTCGTTAGATAGCATTCCAATTTAGGAGTCTTCGTCTTCTGATACTTTTGCCATAATGCTTTCTTCCAGTTCTTGAATAGTTCGGCCATCTTCATAAGAGTCCATTGCTTGACTTTCTTCCTCAATGCAGCTGTGTCGGCATCATCCTCACATTCTGGCAGGGTGAAATGTGTCATGAGGTCATTCCAAAGACCCTCTTTGTACCTGTCAGCGACATACTCAGCCTCTTTCGCCCCTTTGGTCTTATTCCACTCTCGAATGGTGATCGAGATGCGATCCCTAACAATAACTCCGCATTGTTGTTTAAATACTGTTTTAGCCTCTTCGGGTTCCAATGGTTCACCCCGTGGTGATACCACCGTAATTGTTTAACGCGTAGATGCGTCCAACTTTTTGGCCGGGCCTCGTTTGGAATTTTTTTGCTCGATGTGGAGGCCTAAGAGAAGAAACGTTTGTCAATTTATATATATAACTCAGTTAATGCATCTACTGATCACCAGACTTCATATATATACCTCGCCGGACTTCGTTAAGGGTCCACCGAAGCCGTCGGCTTCTCCACCACCAGAGCCGTCGGCTTCTCCTTGATCATTTCGGTCGACCTCCTCTCCCTCACCGGAGGGGTTCAGATAAATCGATGGAGATTCGGGTGGATCAACATGGGGGTGTCGTTGATCATACCCTCGAGAATTTCTTCCTGTGCTAGGTCTCTCTGGATTGGATCCATAGTTTTCTACAAAATGCACACAATAACATTAGCAAAATTCTAGTGATACCCTAACCCTAATTCCGGGCGGCCCGCAAGCACCACCGAGTCATCGACGCATCGTCGACAACCGATAGTGCCGATGGCCTCACACCATCATACTATATATACTCCATATATACTATACATATATATACTATACTCCATATATACTATACACATATATACTATACTCCATATATATACAATATACTATATCTATTATATTACAATATTCTATATCTAAAAGATACAAGAAATAAAAACATATATATATACTATATATATTATATTACTATACACAAACATATATATATACTATATCTATATACTAGTAATAAGTATTAACATATAAAAAAAGATACACGAAAGAAAAAACATATATACAATATACTATATATCTATAATATACTATAAAATATACTATATACAATATACTATATCTATAATAAACTATAAAAACATATAATATATATACAATATACAATATACTATAAAAAAGAAACACGAAATTAAAAAAAAGTGGCCGGGGCCGGCGGGGACAGAGCTAGAGAGGCAGCGCGCGGTCGGGGGCGCCGCCCGGGCTCGCCGGGGCCGGGGATAGAGGAGGCGCGGCGTGCGGCGGGAGGAGGGAGTTACCTCCGACGGGGCTCGCCGGGGCCAGGGAAAATGGAGGAGGTGCGGCGCGCGACGGGGCTGATGTCCGCGGCGTCTGGAGAGGCGGCGGCGTGGCGGGGTGGCTGTGTAGACGGCTGGAGAGGCGGCGAGAGGCGGTCCAAATTTTGGTAGCCTGTCGGCGTCGTCATCGTCCTCGCGCGCGTCTGCAGAGTGTGGAGATGGAGATTAGGGGAGCGAAGCGGCGCATATTTAAATGGATGAACCTTTAGTCCCGGTCCGTGGCTCGCACCGGGACTAAAGGGCCTTTAGTGCCGGGGCAAGCCACGGACCGGGACTAAAGGTATAACCTTTAGTCCCGGCCCGTGGCTTGTCCTGGGACTAAAGGCTTTTCGGCATTGCCCACGGGGTGCGCACCAACAGCACCCTTTAGTCCCGGGCCATGCCACAACCAAGGACTAAAGGCCCCTTTTTAAAAAAATTGACTACAACCTATGTTTCCCGCCTTATTGCATACTATGTTATTAAATAAACTACTATATATCAATATTATTAAATCTGATAAAAGTTTACAATATTTTAGGGTTCAGGGTTGAGGGTTTAGGGTTTTGGGTTTCGGGTTTAGGGTTTTGGGTTTAGGGTTTCGGGTTTAGGGTTAGGGGTTAGGGTTTAGGGTTTCGTGTTTAGGGGTTAGAGTTTAGGGTTTAAGGTTTAGGGTTTAGGGTTAGGGTTTAGAGTTTTGGATTTAGGGGTTAGGGTTAGGGTTTAGGGTTTCAGGTTTAACTATTATATTTAGGGTTTAGGGTTTAGCACCTTAGTCTCGATGTGAAGCATTTTCTGTTTTATAAAATAATTATTCTAACTAGTCAAAGAATTAACCATTTTGCCATTTTCATGTGATTCCGACGCTCCAGTGGTCTTCCTCCGGTGAAACCCTAGACCGGGGGCCCCGTATCGTCTACCCCTATAGCTTTCTTCGTACGAGGGTAGCGCGGTGGACCTTTCTGTTTTTTTTGGTTTGTTTAGGACATACATACATGTAGAGCAAATGTTGGGCCAATTTTGCCACATTCCAGGCCCCGGTTGTCCCGCGGCGGGAGTTTTCACATACAGATCCAGGATTTCACTAAGTGTTAACGCATGTCCGGGAAGGGGGTCACACCTGGGGCCTACACATGGCACCTACCAACATTGCACCACTCTCACACATATCCTAGGGGCACATGCAAGTTTTCATGTGATTCTGACGCTTCGGTGGTCTTCCTCCGACGAAACCCTGGACCAGGGGGCCACGCGCAGCAAGTTTATGAATTAATACCCTCTTTGGAATATTACTGTAAGTATTTGTCGTGATTATTTATATAGGATTAATACCCTTTTGGAGTAATAAATTCATAAGAAAATAATTACTAATCAGAAAATTGCAAATAATATCACTACGGAATCACAAGAAAGATTAGAACCTTTTTATGAATTAAAATTGCAAGTTTACTGTAAGAATATCCTACGGCGACCGTTAGGGTTTCGGGTTTCAGCGCACATATGTATCACAACATGGAAATCAATGTCATATTTGTTCCCCTTTAGTCCCGGTTTCGGGTTTCGACCGCATTTTTTTATTATTTTATTACAAAAAATAAGCCCCTTTAGTCTCGGTTGATAAAAAATTCGCGTGAAACCGGTACTAAAGGTTTATTTCTTCCCGCCTTATTTCTTCCTGCCTTATTTTTTCCTGCCCGTCTTCTTCCCGCCTTTTCCACCGCTTCTCTCCCCTGACTTCCCGCCATTTCTCACTATATATATGTAGGCTTGGTCGTTGCCATAGCACATCTACACTCATATCTGCCGCCTCTCTCCACTCTCTCCAATGGCTTCCACCATACCTCTAACCCCGAAGGAGGCAGAGGCGCTTTGCGCCTCGAACTACCCCTGCCCACCGGGCTACCGCGTCCTCACCGGCTGGATGCTGAGCACCGGAGGCGTGCCGGTCCCTCCTTTCCCTCTAGGTGTGGAGCGTCGGATGGCCATCACGAACCACTACTACCTCGAGCTCACGCCAAAGCAGCAGAGGAATCCCAACTAGCATCCTGACTATTTCTCGACTTGGGAAGCCTCCTTCATATCGGCGTTAGAGGGCGCTTGCCAGGCACGAGGAGGACGGCCCACCTCCTTCGAACTTCAACGAGGCCGGCCGTCGGCTGTGGTGGCATGGCCGGACTCTCCAGAGTGTCATGGCCTACAACACGACCCGCAATAACCCTCGCCTGCGGTACCCTCAAATCCAGCCCACGCGTGCCCAACCTTCAAGGTTCGACTACGGCAACCCCGACGACGATAGCGACGACGGCGTCGGCGACTACGACGACTATGGTGGCGCGTATTACAGGGCTAGGCAGGCGCATGACTGAATCACTCCAACATTAGGCATGTTTCTTAATTTTCAGGTGTGCTATGTATCTTAATTTTCAGTTGTGCTATGTATCCTTAGTGTTTGTGGGTTCCTTCTCCTATGATGGTTCCTTCTCTTTGGGTGATCACCTCCCGTGGCTCAGAACCCGGTCGTCAACGTCTAGTTTGATTGAGCAAGATGTATTACATGAAAGGGGAACTTTATGTCTCAAATAAAAGGTTTAATACATTACATAGATTTATGTCTCAAATAAAAGGTTTGATACATTATTACACATCACCAACATCTAGTGTTGTGGTTTTCTTCTACACCGTAGCCATGGAGAATCTTCATCATTTAACAGGATGCTTGGGTCAGTTTTCACTTTGACGGGCGGAATTCATGAAACTTATTGTAATCTTCTGACATGTCTGTCTTGTCATCCACTCCCACGATGTTTCTTTTCCCTGAAAGAACTATGTGGCACTTTGGCTCATCGTATTCTGTATTCTTTTGCTTATCTTTCCTTTTCTCGGTTTGGTAGACATGTCCTTCACATAGAAAACCTGAGCGATCGTTGGCTAGGACGAATGGTTCATCCATGTACGCAAGATTGTTGAGATCCACTGTTTTCATGCCGTACTTTTGGTCTACATGTACCCCGCCTCCTGTCAGCTTGAACCATTTGCACCGAAACAAAGGGACCTTAAAAGTAGGTCCATAGTCAAGTTCCCATATCTCCTCTATGTACCCATAATATGTGTCCTTCTGCCCATTGTCATCTGTTGCATCAAAGTAGACACCACTATTTTGGTTGGTGCTCTTGTTATCTTGGGCGATCGTGTAAAATGTATTCCCATTTATCTCGTACCCTTGGAAAGTACATATAGTCGAAGATGGTAACCTGGCCAACGAGTACAACTCATCTCCAACAGTGGTGTTATTCATGAGATCTGTCTACAACCAACTGCCAAAATTCTTCTCGTGTTCCCCTTTAATCAAGGTTTTTCAGGCTTCCCCGGGTTTTCGGAGCGTAGAATATTCTTGTGTTTCTCGATATATGGAGCCACCAAGGTGGAATTGTGTAGAACTGTGTACTGTGCTTGAGTGAAAGAATGCCCGTCCCTACATACCATTGAGTTCCTTCCTAGTGTGCCTTTTCCAATCATCCTCCCCTCATACCGAGATTCAGGAACACCAATCGGCTTAAGGTCAGGAAGAAAGTCAACACAAAACTCAATGACCTCCTCTGTTCCATAGCCCTTGGAGATGCTTCCTTCTGGCCTAGCACGGTTATGAACATATTTCTTTAAGACTCCCATGAACCTCTCGAAGGGGAACATATTGTGTAGAAACACAGGACCGAGAATTCTAATCTCTTCGACTAGGTGAACTAGGAGGTGCGTCATAATATTGAAGAAGGATGGCAGGAACAACAACTCGAAGCTAACCAGACATTGGACCACATAAATTTGTAACCCTGATAGACTTTCTCGATCGATTACCTTCTGAGGAATGCACATACCTTCACAATGGCTAGTCGAACATTTTCTGGTAGAATTCCCCTCAATGCAACCGGAAGCAATTGCGTCATAAGCACGTGGCAGTCATGAGACTTTAGGTTTTGAAAAAATTTCTCTTTCATATTTACTATTCCCTTTATATTCGACAAGAATCCAGACGGGACCTTGATACTGAAAAGGACTTCAAAAAATATTTCCTTCTCTTCTTTGGTAAGAGCGTAGCTGGAAAGCCCTTGAAACTGCCCTGGATGCTTTCCATCTCGTCCTTTATGATGTTGCTGGTCCTCCCGTGCTTCCGGGGTATCTTTTGACTTCCCATACAAGCCCAGGAAGCCTAGAATATTCATGCAAAGATTCTTCGTCAGGTGCATCATCTTGATTGCAGAGCGGACCTCATGCACTTTCCAATAGGGTAGCTCCCAAAATATAGATTTCTTCTTCCACATGGGTGCGTGTCCGTCGGCGTCTTTCGGAACAGGTTGTCCTCTAGGACCCTTTCCAAAGATTACATCCAAATCCTTGACCGTACCAAATACATCAGCACCACTATGGGGGACAGGCTTCGTTCGAGTTTCTGCCTTGCCATTGAAATGCTTGCCTTTCTTCTTTAAGGGATGACTGGGAGGAAGAAACCGATGATTGTATGGGTACACATTCTTTCTACATTTATCCAGATATATACTTTCAGTCTCATCTAAACAGTGTGTGCATGCATTGTATCCTTTGTTCGTCTATCCTGAAATGTTACTAAGAGCAGGCCAATCATTGATGGTTACGAACAGCAATGCTTGTAGGTCAAATTCTTGCTGTTTGTGCTCATCCCACACACGTACACCTGGTTTGGCCCACAACTGTAGAAGTTCATCAGCTAATGGCCTTAGGTACACATCACTGTCGTTGCCGGGTTGCTTCGGGCCTTGGATGAGCACTGACATCATAATGAACTTCCGCTTCATGCACAACCAAGGAGGAAGGTTGTAGATACATAGAGTCACGGGCCAGGTGCTGTGACTGCAGTTCTGCTCCCCAAAAGGATTCATGCCGTCAGTACTTACACCAAACCATAAGTTCCATGCGTCACCAGCAAAGTCCGGGAAGTCTCTCTCGATTTTTCTCCACTGCCGATCATCAACAGGGTGCCTCAACATCCCGTCTTTCTTATGGTCTTCTATGTGCCATCGCAACAACTTGGCATGCTCTTTATTTCTGAACAAACGTTTCAACCGTGGTATTATAGGAGCATACCATATTACCTTGGCAGGAACCCTCTTCCTAGGTGGCCCGCCCTCAACATCACCAGGGCCATCTTTTCTGATCTTATACCATAATGCAGTGCATACCAGGAATTTATCCATATTCTCGTACTTCTTACCACGGTAGAGGATGCAGTGATTAGGGCATGCATGTATCTTCTGCACGTCTAATCCTAGAGGGCAGACAAGTTTCTTTGCTTCGTACATACTGGAGGGCAATTGGTTATTTCTTGGAAGCAGCTTCTTCATTATTACCAGCAACTTTTCAAATCTCGAGTCAGTCATACCGGTCTCTGCCTTCCACTTCAACAATTCCAGTGTGCTACCCAGCTTCTTCTGGCCATCTTCACAAGTTGGGTACATCAATTTGTTGGGGTCCTGTAACATCTGCTCGAACTGCAACCTCTCCTTTTCTGTGTCGCGGTCTCGCCTTGCATCACTAATGACCCGACAAAAATCATCAACGGGCTCATCTGATTCCCGTTCTTCACCCCCTTCTTATTCATTATCTTCAACTGCGGTATCATCGTATTCAGGGAACATAGATCGGTAGTTGTCATCATCGTTCTCTTCTTCATTGTTGTCTTCCATCATAACCCCTCTTTCTCCGTGCTTGGTCCAAACATTATAGCCGGACATGAAACCGGACCGAAGCAGGTGGCTCTGAATGACTCTTGAGGAAGTGTGAGCCTGCTCATTCCGACATTCAACACATGGACAACACATAAAACCATCCCGCCGCTTGTTCGCCTCGGCCACAAGGCGAAAAGAACGCACGCCTTCTCTGTAAGCGTAAGAGCGTCGGTCACCGTACATCCATGGGTGGCTCATCTGCATCATACAACCATGCATATATATCAAATGCAATCACGATGCTTAAATTAGTACCACGCGGTCAAAACGAGAAAATAGTTGCTAACCTTTTAGGACACTTCAAAACAAAGAGGAGAAACCTTAAGTGTCGCTCTAGCACCTCATATCATGTTTTGTCTTGTATGAACTCAAGTGGCATTGCTCTAACAGGCATTTCACCGAACACCTCTAGTGCATATCAATAAAAACGTCAGCACAAAGTTATACCCACCTCACATAGGAAAAAAAACAGGAGAGAGTGGAGGGCTGGGTGCATATATATAGGGCCAGACCATTAGTCCCGGTTTGAGACACAAACTGGGACTGATGGTTCTGCCAGGACCACGCGGGCGTGCCCAGACCCAATAGTCCCGGTTTGTGTCTCAAACCAGGACTAGTGGCCTCTTACGGATCGGGACACAAAATTCGACGACCTCGGGCCGTCCGGTTCGGACCATTAGTCCCAGCCCTAGCCACGGCCGGGACAAGTGGCCCGAACCAAAGGCCCTTTTTCTACTAGTGCACCAAGCTTAGCTTGAGGTAAGGATGGGTATTTTGAAATAGGTTGGAGTTTGAACAAGGTAAGATCCTTGGTATCTCTAACAAGAGTAGATTTCAAAAGCTTACAAAAAGGTTTTGGAGATCCTAGAGGTAAGAGTAGTTGAAGGTTCTGTCTTGAAAACATAAGGAGATTATATTATGTAACTCTCCATAGTTTTGTCAATAGAAGTTACAAAAATAGTTTTGGTTACATAAGCATCTTGGCTCATGTTTTGAAATGCCAGAACATTTGAGAATATGGAAATTAAGCCAAGACAGTTTTGGGAAGTAGCTTTTGTCAATTGGTGTTAAGGTAAGGAGTATATCATCTAATACACATTTATATGCATAAGCATATCCAAACAACAAGCAAACACTTCAACACTCAACAAGAAAAAGTTTTTGTTCCCCCTGATTTTTTCATTCTCGACAACTAATCAGGGTTGCTGAAATTGGGATGTTACAGATCTTTCCCCCTTAAAAGAATCTCGTCCCGAGATTCTGGAGGGTAGAGTTAGGGGAATTTGAGTCAAGGGTAGCGCTACTGGTTTCAAGCGTGCTATCTTACGGACTCCGTCTTTGAAAGTGGCTAATCTATCGATGAATCTGCTTCAGTATTTCGAGATGCACGGAGAGTTGAGGAGAGTCTAGTCTTGATTTTGAGAGCTGACCTTCTTCCTTCCGGACTCTATATCATCGAGGGCTTAGACTGGGCAGACTCTCTTGATGCTGAACTTCACGGGGTAGTTGTCGGGAGATAGAATCTATAGCTGGGAGTACCTTTCTCTAGGGATTCATAGCTCTTCTTTAGGGTCATAGTGTACCCTATTAACGACGTTCGGGTCTAAGCTTCTAGGATGGCTCCTAGGGAGGGTTTACTTTATTTGTGCAGGAAAGATGCAGTCTTTCCCCCTTAGGATTTGACTAAGTCATCTTGGAGATAGACATTCCTTCCTTCTTGACTTCATTGGTGGCGGTTCTGAAGATTGTCGTCCATCTCTTTCCTGTAGTCGAGGTCTTTAGAATACGTCCGTGGAGCTATGGCCTACGGGGCTTATATATACTACTATTATTCATACTTAGCCCGGTGGAGTCATTGGAGACTCACGTCCTCTAAGCATTAAGGACCTAGGGTTTAGCGGTTCGGCGGTCCTTCGGGTGGGTCTTCAGCTTAAGTAGCGGAGGAGTTTCGTAGAATCTTCCGTTATTTCCTCATCGGATACTCACGGGTTGTTGCTTGGCGGGAATACTTCGGAGCTGGAGATATCTTCTGAAGTATCTTCTTGTAGCCAAGCTCCTGGAGATTGAGTGGAAAGACGTAGTCTTTCCACCTTAGAGCTTCACTAAGGTGCTTCGGGAGGGATGCGGATCTTCTGTCTTGGAGGGCTGATCCGATGTTAGCGGAATGTTGTATCTTCCCGGAGTCTTGAGCTAAGGTCTTCGAATGACACCTTATTTTATCAACCTTGGCGGGGCTGGTTTCCTAATAAAGCTTGAATATCTTGCGTTGCTTCTGCTTGAGGGGGGAGTAGACTCCTTATCTTCACATTTCCTAATCATCTGACTTTAGGGGTAGTTCTGACCTTCTAGGGAGGATCGTTCCATTAGTCTAGGTCTCATAACTGACATCTAAAGCAGGGTTTTCCGGGTTTACAAGGTGGGTTATCGCTCCTCGAGCCACATTTTTAAGGAGGTCAAGGCAACCCAAACATACAAACAAGGCGATCAGAGCGACAAAAATCGCAATGTCCTTGGCAGACAACACACATCAAGCAACACAGGAGGCACTTAGGCAAGCAAACACGGTCAACGCTATGGACCAAGGAGTTAACTACTCGCGATGTTGGGGAATCCTATCCTTAGGACAATTGACCCTAGATACCATCTTTCTTCAGGTCGGAGTCACTATCTTGCAGATGAAGTCTTCGTCGTATCTGGGACGTTTCTTGATAGTGCAACACCCGATTACTTCTAATTGTGGGGATTCCGCGGATAGAGCGATATTGTAGCTCCTTGTGTTTGCGGGTGGTTGCTTGTCTTTATCTTGTTCTCATTGTCTTCACCGGGTTCTAGATCCTAGTTATTTAAAATCCGTAGGTTTGAAGTTTGGACGAGAGTTAGAGGAAACCATTTTCGAAAACATTTTCTTAGAGTAAGAGAAGAAGTAGAGCTTTTTGGAAACTCATTTAGAAGCTAGTTTTCGAAAGCCGGGGTTTTCAAGATAAGTTCCCTGTCTAGCGACCATGCTAACTAAGGTTCTCCTACAGTCAGGATGGCTCTGATACCAAGTCTGGGGGCCCCCGGATTAATCCTCCGAGAATCCCTTTTATGCATACAACCACGATCCCATGATCAGTTAGTCATGCACATAACCGACAAGTCTCATTACAACATCCGAGAATGTATCGAATTACAAGACTTACATAAATGCCGTTATGGCTACTTCAATGATCAGCAGCGGACTTCATTGAGCGCAGAGCCCGAGCCATGCCTTAACCTACAGGCAACTGACTGGGAGAACGTCCTATCTCACATAACCGCCATCCTCGCCTTCTTCTCGAGATCTGGCCAAGTTAGTAGCCAGGCACAATGCCGATGAGTACTTTGAATGTACTCGCAAACCACGTTAAGAGATTAGTAATAACAAGGGGGTATGCAATATGGCTGTGGTAGTAGGAGGGCTCCAAGAGGGGTTCTTTTCTATATAGTTTCTCTTGTAGATATAGCATCTACAGATCTTTGTTGAAATTTTTTGTAAACCATTTTGGAAACCATTTTGAAAAGTTTTGGAAAACACTAGGACTAGGTCACCCATTTGTTTCCTTCTCCTGGTCGTTCCACGACCAAACTCCTTCCATGCCTCTCTGACCATCCCATGGCCATAACAGGGATCCTTTCCGACCATCACATGGTCAAAAATATTTTCAAAGCTTTTGCTTTTCCGAAATCCTTTTTGAAAACAAAACCAGCACCGCTCTACAGCAACCTTCCCAACCGTCCATGACCGCGGACGCGGCTATTCGAATAGATTCACACTCTGGAGAGGTTGTACACTTTACCCACACCATCCGGGTACACTACCCTGATCTTCACCGATCGTGGGCCGAGTAACCGGTCAAGACTCTCCGGATGCCCACTCCAATATAAGTGCCTACCCTATGGGTGTTAATCCCCTCAAAATCGGGACATCGGGTGAGGACCAACTGGAGCGCTTTTTCCACTCCTCGAGGGTGTGCGCTTTCACTGAGGGGCCCATAGTAACGCGTGGAGGCATGCCGACCCTTCGTTCCGTCTCTAGCTCCCACCTATATCGGAGAAGGCCCACCCTCTAGGGATCCCCGATCCCCTGTAGTAGTTACGAGGCAGCTTATACCGGAATAGACAACCTTCAAATCTAGCCCTGTCCCATTCCAAAGT
Source organism: Avena eriantha (assembly GCA_910589775.1). Classification (NCBI taxonomy): domain Eukaryota; kingdom Viridiplantae; phylum Streptophyta; class Magnoliopsida; order Poales; family Poaceae; genus Avena; species Avena eriantha. The sequence goes on from CAJUXJ010000268.1 coordinate 17,804, forward strand.
AATGTGGTTGCACAGGGTTAATTGTTCTAGCAAAACATGCAGAGAACCAGGTGCGTTTTTGTAAACCTTTTTCCTCCGGGTTTCCTTCAGAATTTTGTAAAACAAAACCTTTTTCTTTCTCAACATCTCTTGGGAGGTCCCACCTCACCAAGGTTTTATCATAAAACATTTGGTAAAAACCTTTTTCCGGGGTCTTCCCATCCTCTAACTTTACTTCGGCCAAAATCGGGGGTCTCCAAAGGGTTATGGTGGTATACACGATCTATTCTACTAGGGACAAGTAGGTGTCACCAAGGGGGTTGTACTTAGTAGTACCAAGTGTAATAGTTTGGAGGAGCCAAACCACTACCATATATATATATATATGAACATATAGTAAAACAATGTAGTTTTTAATAAACCGTAAGTAAAACATGCATAGGTAAAATAGTAGGACAAGGATTATGAGCAAGAAGGTGGCTTGCCTGTGATAAGCAGTATGGCATAAATGTCCCTGGACTTCTTCTTAGAAAACCATAATAACCAATAAAATTTATCTTCTTCAGCTCTCCGATACCAACGCAACTATCGTCGTTCCGACAGCACATGCAAGTAAACAAAGCCACAATCAACACAAGGAATACAAGCAACAATACATACAGCAAACAATTGGACAGTACAAGTTTACAATTCATTAGGTATTAGGAGGAAGGGATTTGATATGATTGGCCTTGTCTTGTAAAGTGGAAGAAAATCCCTTAGGATTTATAGTCTAGAAACTACCTAAGAGATGGATTTTTGGACAAGACCATATTATGTATAGTACCATTGTAAAAAAATGATACCAACAGATAGGATTTGATAAAATGAAACCAACAAAAGTGGTTTCACTATTTTATCACTTTTCTTTATTTAGTTATGATTTTTCTAGTGAGATAACCTCTAGTTTTAGGAAATAATTAACCAGAAAAGTTCTGGTGCTCCAAAAATTATTTCCTTGGATTTTTAGGTAGGCCTTGATGTACTTGTTCACTGAGAGTTGGAATCAGGTCAAGAAAATTACCAGAATGCCCTCAGGAATTTCTTAAAGGCAGTTCTATACACAACCTGTCTTTTTCACCAGATAAAATCTAGAGAAGATTTTGATTTTCTTCCAAGGACACATGGTAGGTAGTTGAAATACCTTTCTGTAGAAATTAGAATCAACCTTTTTGGAGTTGTATAGCTCCTGTAGTGAATTTAGGGGTGAATAAACCATGCACAAAATAGTTTAATTCACAGAAAAATATCTAAGGCTCAATAAATCATGAGCTCCTGGATTTGTATAGGCCTTAGTGTACCACACCCAGGATAATTGGACTTGGGTCAGTTGGACTCCTGATTTGGTCTAGGGAATTTCCTAAAGTCAGAACTGGGGGGATTTTGTTATTTTTGCTACAGGCAAACTAGAGTTCACCTTGGTATAAGATAAATGCTAGATGGTAGGCCTATGGGTATAATTCCAGGACAACTTGGTTTCATCCTATTTGGATATGTGAAAGTCACTGAGGAATTTATTGAGTGTAAACTACACCTTGTTGCAGATTAATTGCCCACAAATAATGGAAATTATTTTTGGCACAAGACCCATTCTGCATGTTAGAGGGTTTGTCAGGGAACATGTACAAACTTAGATCTGGGAAAAGTATGGTTGTTTTCATTTTTATATTGAATTAAACCTTGAAGGTAATTAACCAGATCTGGAAAGGACAAATAGAAAAAGAAAAGGGAAAGGCAGCCACTGGGCCGGATTCCGGACGCAGATGGGCCTCCCGACGCACTACCGGCCCACTGGCTCCATAGTGAGCGCGTGGTGGCGATTCAAAACGCTGCCAGGTGGGGCCCATCCGTCAGCGAGGGAGGAGGGGCGAAGGGGTATTGAGCGACGGGAGCCGTTCGATTAGATCTCGATCGATGGCTCCCAGCCGTCTTCCACCTCGCAAGCGGGGCACGGGGACAGGAACCCTAGGCGGCGTCTGGGCGGCGGGGGCTTACCAGGGGGCTCGCCGCGACCGATGGGTGGTGGAGACGAAGCGGTAGACGACGGCGATCCCGAAGATGGGCGGCACGATGGGGGTTGACGTAGATCTGATGTTGCGAGCTGTACGGTGGCGGAACAACGTCGGGAGCTCGCCGGGGCGGCCTCGGGTGATGCTACACGCCGACTGCGAGGTCACTGAGGAGGGTGCGGAGGTCCGGGGAGTCTCCTTGGCGGTGCATGCAGCAGGGCTAAGGTTCTTGAACACGGGGTTGCCGGTGAGGCTCCGCTCGGTCTCAAGCTTGCGGCGGTGGCCTCCGGTGATCCTGCGATTAACAGAGGACAGGGTCAGATGCAGGGGGAGGAGAGGAGCTCAGAAACGTGGCATGCAGGGGTAGTGAAGCAGGAATGAAAGCACCATGGGTAGATCTTGTAGAAGGCCGAGAGGGATTCTACTTCCTTTCCTATGCGAGGCAGAGCAGGGGAGAGGATGGGGAAGTTCTAGGGGGTGCAGTGGAGGGTGAGGGAGAGAAATGAGCCAGAGAGGGGGAGATGGGGTGGCCTATGTTACTTAACTCGAGAGGAGGGGTCCATGATGGACTTGATCCATTGGGAATGGGAGAGAGGAGCAAAAACCAGGGAGTGGACGCTGTGGGCAGGGGAGTTGGTTTCCAGGTCGAGTTGCAGAGCAGAGGGGAAGAGTGGTAGTAGTTGTGAGGGGGGGTAGATGTTTTGCAAGACAAGCCACTCATATGAGGCTAATCACTAGTGTCCAAGCACTAGAGGACAAGCTACTACAGTGATTGCTACAGTAGACACGACCAGGGAGGAGTGCTGGTTGCTGTGGTGAGTGGTAGTGATCCCTGGTGGTGATTGGTCCTTGGTCTAGATCAATAATTTCATAGTTTGCCTTATTTGATCAATTTGTGGCTTGTGAAGAAAGTTTGATAATTTGTATAGGACAAGATAGGGAAATAGTACTGGTAGATAGATAAGGTCAAGGTGAATATCGAGGAATTATTTGGGATTTTTCTAAGGATTTAAAGTCCACTTAAATCCATTTGTTCAAAAATTGCAGAAGTGAAGTATTGTAGCTCATTTGATATTTTTACATTGGACAAGTGGAGTTTCTGATGTGAGGTGATCCCAAAATGTGAATACACACTTTGGGGAATTTTCCCAAGGGGCTTAAAAGTATTTAAAACAATTATTATTTTAATTTAGCCATTTAAGAAAATGGGCAAAAAGAAATAATAAGACCCTTCAAAAATATTTATTTTTGAAGTTGGAAGTTAGGGTATGATATATGGATCTCAATTGAGCCAAAAGTTGGGGAAGTGTTTTGGCAAAAACCAAACTTTCCTTTATGGAAGGAGTTTTGGAGAATTTGACTATTAAAGAGATTTATTAGATTTGTAGCCATAATATTTATGGAGAATTATTGATAAATCTTGATGATCAAGGTAGATGATGTACACAATGTGTAGCAAACATGTGCAACCTTGGGATTGGATAATCCATGTTGATTTTGGTGAAATTCCCTAGATTAAGGATCTAGGGTGATGTTAATTTGATACCATCAAAACATGGTTGTATCTTGGAGTTTAGATCTCCCCTTGGGGCGAGGGTAGATGGTTGGATAGACCAAGTGATGTACATACACATGGTATAGGGGTTTGAGCTTTATCTTGTTTGAGCTCACCAAGACAGGATTTCAAACTTTGAATAAAAAAAGCCTCCCAAAGTAGATTATCAACTAGTCTCCAAAACCTTGTGGGTGTAAACAGCTCAAGGATCCAATTGGAACAAGTGAAGTAGGTAATGATAGACGTATATGAGTAGAACACAACCATGCAAGGATTTGGTCCATAGAGGTTTGGATGGTGGTGGTAGCTTCTAGCAAAGTTGGCATGATGACTAGATTTGCAGGAAGAGTTATTTTCTTGCCCGCAAAACCATCAAGAACTAGTGCTTTGAAGGATGATCTAACCAAGGGAAAAGTGGTCCTTGGTAGTCCTTAGGATGGTTAACAAGATGGTTCAAGTTCATTTCCAATAATGCACAAGGGTTGGGAAAAGGAGTTCAAAAGGGTGATGTTGGAAACTGATTTCTAGACACCCAAATTTGGCAGATTTAGGGTTTTTGACTGGAACTTGAGAGGGGATGTTTTTGATGGGTTGCAAGGTACCCCAGCATCATCAAGTGGATGATGTTGAATTGTAGATTGAGTAGAAAGGATCCATGCTTGATGTTGGTCTCCATTGAATTGGAAGCTTCTAGAAGTAGATCACTTCAGAGATGATCTGGTTAAGGTTTTTAGATGACTACTGAGTAGCTAGGGATCAGATCCAGATTGTGGTTCATGAAAAGAACACACATGGAATGACACTAGTGGATCCATGTGATGATTTGGAGACATCTGGATCCTAGTGATGAGCTCCTAGAGTAGCTCATCAAGGCTTGGGGTTACCACAAGGCTTAGGGATTGTAATCTTGCTTAGGGTGGGATGATTTGGAGACATCCGGATCCTAGTGATGAGCTCCTAGAGTAGCTCATACTATCTCCTAAGCAGACAATTCAACAGCAGATCAAGGCAACTCATCTTACAAATAAATCAACTACTACTGGGGTTACCACCAAGCTTAGCTTCCGGTAAGGATGGGTATTTTTAAATAGGTTGGATCTTGAACAAGGTAAGATCCTTGGTATCTCCACCAGGAGAAGAATTCAAAAGCTTACAAAAAGGTTTTGGAGATCCTAGAGGTAAGAGTACTTGAAGGTTCTGTCTTGAAAACATAAGGAGATTATATTATATAACTCTCCATAGTTTTGTCAATAGAAGTTACAAAAATAGTTTTGGTTACATAAGTATCTTGGCTCATGTTTTGAAATGCCAGAACATTTGAGAATATGGAAATTAAGCAAAGACTATTTTGGGAAGTAGCTTTTGTCAACTGGTGTTAAGGTAAGGAGTATATCATCTAATACACATTTATATGCATAAGCATATCCAAAAAACAAGCAAACACTTCAGCACTCAACAACAAAAAGTTTTTGTTCCCCCTGATTTTTGCATTCTGGTCAACTAATCAGGGTTGCTGAAATTGGGATGTTACAACTGCTGGGTCCTTACGCGGTTTGTGAGAAGAACTGACATGCAATTACTCTAGCTATGGTTCATGAAAAGAACGCACATGCAATGACACTAGTGGATCCATGTGTGGTTTTTGAAAAGAATAGACATGAAATCACACTAGGTGGATCCATGTGTGGTTTGTTTAGAGGAATAGACATGCAATGACACTGGGTGTGGTTCATGAAAAGAACAAACATGCAATGACACTAGTGGTGGTTTGTGAGAAGAACAGACATGCAACGACTCTAGTTGTGGTTCATGAAAAGAACACACATGAAATGACACTGGTGGATCCATGTGTGGTTCATGAGAAGAATACACATGCAATGACACTGGTGATCCATGTGTGGTTTGTGGAAAGAACAAACATGCGATGACTCTAGGTGTGGTTCATGAAAAGAACACACATGCAATGACACTGGTGGATTCATGTGTGGTTTGTGAAAAGAACAGACATGCAATCAACCTAGGTGGATCCATGTGTGGTTTGTTTAGAGGAACAGACATGCAATGACACTAGGTGTGGTTTGTGAGAATAACACACATCCAATAACACTGGTGGATCCCTATGTGGTTTGTGAGAAGAACTGACATGCAATGACTCTAGCTATGGTTCATGAAAAGAACACACATGCAATGACACTGGTGGATCCATGTGTGGTTTGTGAAAAGAACAGACATGCAATCACACTAGGTGGATCCATGTGTGGTTCATGAAAAGAACAAACATGCAATGACACTGGTGTATGTATGCTTTGTTTGTTATAAGAACACACATCCAATCACACTAGGTGTGGTTCATGAAAAGAACACACATCCAATGGCACTAGGTGTGGTTCATGAGACGAACACACATCCAATGACATTGGGTGTGGTTCATGAAAAGAACACACATCCAATGAAACTGGTGGATCCATGTGTGGTTCATGAGAAGAACAGACATGCAATGACAATGGGTGTGGTTCATGAAAAGAATAGACATGCAATGATACTAGTGGATCCATGTCTGGTTTGTTCAGAAGAACACACATGCAATGACTCTAGCTATGGTTCATGAAAAGAACAGACATGCCATGACACTGGTGGATCCATATGTGGTTTGTGGAAAGAACAGACATGCAATGACTCTAGCTGTGGTTCATGAAAACACACAGGCAATGACACTAGTGTATCCATGTGTGGTTTGTGGGAAGAATAGACATGCAATCACACTGGGTGTGGTTCATGAAAAGAACACACATCCAATGACACTGGTGGATCCATGTGTGGTTTGTGGAAAGAATAGACATGCAATGACACTGGGTGTGGCTCATTTAAAGAACATACATGCAATGACACTGGTGGATCCTTATGTGGTTTGTGAGATGAACCGACATGCAATAACTCTAGCTATGGTTCATGAAAATAACAAACATGCAATGACACTGGTGGATCCATATGTGGTTTGTGAAAAGAACAGACATGCAATCACACTAGGTGGATCCATGTGTGGTTCCTGAGAAGAACAGACATGCAATGACACTAGTGGAGGTTCATGCAAATAACACACATGCAATGATACTGGTGGATCCGTGTGTGGTTTGTTTAGAAGAACACACATGCAATGACTCTAGTTGTGGTTCATGAAAAGAATAGACATGCAATCACACTAGCTAGATCCATGTGTGGTTTGTGAAAATAATAGACATGCAATGACACTGGGTGTGGTTCATGGAAAGAACACACATGCAATGACACTGGTGTATCCTTATGTGGTTTGTGAGAATAACTGACATGCAATGACTCTAGCTATGGTTCATGAGAATAACACACATGCTATGACACTGGTGGATCCATGTGTGGTTCATAAAAAGAATAGATATTCGATGACACTGCTGGATCCATGTGTGGTTTGTGGAAAGAACAGACATGCGATGACTCTAGGTGTGGTTCATGAAAAGAACACACATGCAATGACACTGGTGAATCCATGTGTAGTTTGTGAAAATAACAGACATGCAATCACCCTAGGTGGATCCATGTGTGGTTTGTTTAGAGGAACAGATATGCAATGACACTAGGTGTGGTTTGTGAGAAGAACACACATCCAATAACACTGGTGGATCCCTATGTTGTTTGTGAGAAGAACTGACATGCAATGACTCTAGCTATGGTTCATGAAAAGAACACACATGCAATGACACTGGTGGATCCATGTGTGGTTTGTGAAAAGAACAGACATGCAATCACACTAGGTGGATCCATGTGTGGTTCATGAAAAGAACAGACATCCAACGACACTGGTGTATCTATGCGTTGTTTGTGATAAGAACACACATCCAATCACACTAGGTGTGGTTCATGAAAAGAACACACATCCAATGGCACTAGGTGTGGTTCATGAGACGAACACACATCCAATGACATTGGGTGTGGTTCATGAAAAGAACACACATCCAATGACAACAACAGACATGCAATGACACTGGGTGTGGTTCATGAAAAGAATAGACATGCCATGATACTAGTGGATCTATGTGTGCTTTGTTTAGAAGAACACACATCCAATGACTCTAGCTATGGTTCATGAAAAGAACAGACATGCCATGACACTGGTGGATCCATATGTGGTTTGTGGAAAGAACAGACATGCAATGACTCTAGCTATGGTTCATGAAAAGAACACACATGCAATGACACTGGTGTATCCATGTGTGGTTTGTGGGCAGAATAGACATGCAATCACACTGGGTGTGGTTCATGAAAAGAACACACATCCAATGACACTGGTGGATCCATGTGTGGTTTGTGGAAAGAATAGACATGCAATCACACTGGGTGTGGTTCATGAAAAGAACACACATCCAATGACACTGGTGGATCCATGTGTGGTTTGTGGAAAGAATAGACATGCAATGACACTGGGTGTGGCTCATTTAAAGAACATACATGCAATGACACTGGTGGATCCTTATGTGGTTTGTGAGAGGAACCGACATGCAATAACTCTAGCTATGGTTCATGAAAATAACAAACATGCAATGACACTGGTGGATCCATATGTGGTTTGTGAAAAGAACAGACATGCAATCACACTAGGTGGATCCATGTGTGGTTCCTGAGAAGAACAGACATGCAATGACACTAGTGGAGGTTCATGCAAATAACACACATGCAATGATACTGGTGGATCCGTGTGTGGTTTGTTTAGAAGAACACACATGCAATGACTCTAGTTGTGGTTCATGAAAAGAATAGACATGCAATCACACTAGCTAGATCCATGTGTGGTTTGTGAAAATAATAGACATGCAATGACACTGGGTGTGGTTCATGGAAAGAACACACATGCAATGACACTGGTGTATCCTTATGTGGTTTGTGAGAATAACTGACATGCAATGACTCTAGCTATGGTTCATGAGAATAACACACATGCTATGACACTGGTGGATCCATGTGTGGTTCATAAAAAGAATAGATATTCGATGACACTGCTGGATCCATGTGTGGTTTGTGGAAAGAACAGACATGCGATGACTCTAGGTGTGGTTCATGAAAAGAACACACATGCAATGACACTGGTGAATCCATGTGTAGTTTGTGAAAATAACAGACATGCAATCACCCTAGGTGGATCCATGTGTGGTTTGTTTAGAGGAACAGACATGCAATGACACTAGGTGTGGTTTGTGAGAAGAACACACATCCAATAACACTGGTGGATCCCTATGTTGTTTGTGAGAAGAACTGACATGCAATGACTCTAGCTATGGTTCATGAAAAGAACACACATGCAATGACACTGGTGGATCCATGTGTGGTTTGTGAAAAGAACAGACATGCAATCACACTAGGTGGATCCATGTGTGGTTCATGAAAAGAACAGACATCCAACGACACTGGTGTATCTATGCGTTGTTTGTGATAAGAACACACATCCAATCACACTAGGTGTGGTTCATGAAAAGAACACACATCCAATGGCACTAGGTGTGGTTCATGAGACGAACACACATCCAATGACATTGGGTGTGGTTCATGAAAAGAACACACATCCAATGACAACAACAGACATGCAATGACACTGGGTGTGGTTCATGAAAAGAATAGACATGCCATGATACTAGTGGATCTATGTGTGCTTTGTTTAGAAGAACACACATCCAATGACTCTAGCTATGGTTCATGAAAAGAACAGACATGCCATGACACTGGTGGATCCATATGTGGTTTGTGGAAAGAACAGACATGCAATGACTCTAGCTATGGTTCATGAAAAGAACACACATGCAATGACACTGGTGTATCCATGTGTGGTTTGTGGGCAGAATAGACATGCAATCACACTGGGTGTGGTTCATGAAAAGAACACACATCCAATGACACTGGTGGATCCATGTGTGGTTTGTGGAAAGAATAGACATGCAATGACACTGGGTGTGGTTCATGAAAAGAACATACATGCAATGACACTGGTGGATCCTTATGTGGTTTGTGAGAAGAACCGACATGCAATAACTCTAGCTATGGTTCATGAAAATAACACACATGCAATGACACTGGTGGATCCATATGTGGTTTGTGAAAAGAACAGACATGCAATCACACTAGGTGGATCCATGTGTGGTTCATGAGAAGAACAGACATGCAATGACACTGGTGGAGGTTCATGCAAATAACACACATGCAATGACACTGGTGGATCCGTGTGTGGTTTGTTTAGAAGAACACACATGCAATGACTCTAGTTGTGGTTCATGAAAAGAATAGACATGCAATCACACTAGCTAGATCCATGTGTGGTTTGTGAAAAGAATAGACATGCAATGACACTGGGTCTGGTTCTTGAAAAGAACACACATGCAATGACACTGTTGTATCCTTTTGTGGTTTGTGAGAAGAACACACACGCAATGACTCTAGCTGTGGTTCATCAAAAGAACACACATGCAATGACACTGGTGGATCGATATGTGGTTTGTGGAAGGAACAGACATGCAATGACTCTAGCTGTGATTCATGAAAAGAACAGACATGCAATGACACTAGTGGATCCATATGTGGTTTGTGGAAAGAACAGACATGTAATGACTCTAGCCGTGGTTCATGAAAATAATAGACATGCAATGACACTGGTGGATCCATGTGTGGTTCATGAGAAGAAGACACATCCAATGACACTGGTGGATCCTTATGTGGTTTGTGAGAAGAACAGACATGCAATGAGACTAGCTGTGGTTCATGAGAAGAACACACATGCAATGACACTGGTGGATCCATGTGTGGCTTGTGAGAAGAACGCACATGAAATGAATCTAGCTGTGGTTCTAGAACAGAACAGACATGCAATGACACTTGTGGATCCATGTGTTGTTCATGAGAAGAACACACATCCAATGACAGTGGTGGATCCTTATGTGGTTTGTGAGAAGAACAGACATGCAATGACACTGGCTATGGTTAATGAGAAGAACACATATCCAATGACACTGGTGTATCCTTATGTGTTTGTGAGAAGAACACACATGCAATGACTCTAGTTGTGGTTCATGAAAAGAACACACATGCAATGACACTGGTGGATCCATGTGTGGTTCATGAGAAGAACACTCATCCAATGACACTGGTGGATCCTTATGTGGTTTGTGAGAAGAACAGACATGCAATGACACTGGCTGTGGTTCATGAGAAGAACACACATGCAATGACACTGGTGTATCCTTATGTGGTTTGTGTGAAGAACACACATGCAATGACTCTAGCTGTGGTTCACGAAAAGAACACACATGCAATGACACTGGTTAATCCATGTGTGGTTCATGAGAAGAACACACATGCAATGACACTGGGTGTGGTTCATGAAAAGAATAGACATGCAATGACACTGGTGGATCCTTATGTGGTTTGTGAGAAGAACTGACATGCAATGACTCTAGCTATGGTTTATGAAGAGAACACACATGCAATGACAGTGGTGGATCCTTATGTGGTTTGTGAGAAGAACTGACATGCAATGACTCTAGCTATGGTTTATGAAAAGAACACACATGCAATGACACTGGTGGATCCATGTGTGGTTCATAAAAAGAACATACATGGAATGACACTAGTGGATCCATGTTTGGTTTGTGGAAAGAACAGACATGCGATGACTCTAGGTGTGGTTCATGAAAAGAACACACATGCAATGACACTGGTGAATCCATGTGTGGTTTGTGAAAAGAACAGACATGCAATCACAGTAGGTGGTTCCATGTGTGGTTTGTTTAGAGGAACAAACATGCAATGACACTGGGTGTGGTTTGTGAGAAGAACACACATCCAATAACACTGGTGGATCCCTATGTGGTTTGTGAGAAGAACTGACATGCAATGACTCTAGCTATGGTTTATGAAAAGAACACACATGCAATGGCACTGGTGGATCCATATGTGGTTTGTGGAAGGAACAGACAGGGAATGCCTCTAGTTGTGGTTCATGAAAAAAACAGACATGCAATGACACTGGTGGATCCATACGTGGTTTGTGGAAAGAACAGACATGCAATGATATTGGTGCATCCATGTGTGGTTTGTTTAGAAGAACACACATGCAATGACTCTAGCTGTGGTTCATGCAAAGAACAGACATGCAATGACACTGGTGGATCCATATGTGGTTTGTGGAAAGAACATACAAGCAATGACTCTAGCTGTGGTTCATGACAAGAACACACATACAATGACACTGGTGGATCCATGTGTGGTTCATGAAAAGAACAGACATGCAATGACACTGGTGGATCCATGTGTGGTTTTTGTGAAGAACACAGATCCAATGACACCGGGTGTGGTTCATGAAAAGAACACACATCCAATGGCACTAGGTGTGGTTCATGAGAAGAACAAACATCCAATGACACTGTTGCATCCATGTGTGGTTTGTGAGAAGAACACACATCCAATGAAACTAGGTGTGGTTCATGAAAAGAACACACAAGCAATGACACTGGTGGATCCATGTGTGGTTCATGAGAAGAACAAACATGCAATGACACTGTGTGTGGTTCATGAAAAGAATAGACATGCAATGATACTGGTGGATCCATGTGTGGTTTTTTTAGAGAACACACATGCGATGACTCTAGCCGTGGTTCATGAAAAGAACATACATGCAATCACACTAGGTGGATCGATGTGTGGTTTGTGAAAAGAGCAGACATGCAATGACTCTAGCTGTTTTTCGAGAAAAGAACACACATGCAATGACACTACTGGATCCATGTGTGGTTTGTGAAAATCATAGACATGCAATCACACTGGGTGTGGTTCATGAAAAGAACACGCATCCAATGACACTGGTGGAACCATGTGTGGTTTCTGAAAATAACAGACATGCAATGACACTTGGTGTGGTTCATGAAAAGAACACACATGCAATGACACTGTTGTATCCTTATGTGGTTTGTGAGAAGAACACACACACAATGACTCTAGTTATGGTTCATGAAAATAACACACATGCAATGACCCTAGTAGATCCATATGTGGTTTGTGGAAGGAACATACATGCAATGACTCTAGTTGTGGTTCATGAAAAGAACAGACATGCAATGACACTGGACGATCCATATGTGGTTTGTGGAAAGAACAGACATGCAATGACTCTAGCTGTGGTTCATGAAAAGAACAGACATGCAATGACATTGTTGCATGCATGTGTGGTTCATGAGAAGAACACACATCCAATGAAACTAGTGGATCCTTATGTGGTTTCTGAGAAGAACAGACATGCAATAACACTGCCTGTGGTTCATGAGAAGAACACACATGCAATGGCACTGGTGTATTCTTATGTGGTTTGTGAGAAGAACACATATGCAATGCCTCTAGATGTGGTTCATGAAAAAAAACACATGCAATGACACTAGTGGATCCATGTGTGGTTCATGAGAAGAACACACTTGCCATGACATTGGGTGTGGTTCATGAAAAGAACAAACATGCAATGACACTGGTGGATCCTTATGTGGTTTGTGAGAGGAACTGACATGCAATGACTCTAGCTATGGTTCATGAAAAGAACACACATGCAATGACACTGGTGGATCCATGTGTGGTTTGTGAAAATAACAGACATGCAAT